>JAFFZR010026010.1:9645-23755 GCA_018397195.1 Lethrus apterus | reverse complement strand
GGGTTGCGGCCACGACCCACTTATTTACTTAGAAACCATTCCAGCATATGCTGCAAGGATTAGGAAAACATGGAAAGCCTAATAAGAATAGTCGGTCGGAAGGCCAACTCAAAGTTAGAAACATTGTAAACTTCATCTCTGAAATAAAATTCCAATGTCCGTAACTAAGACTTGAACCTTAGACCTTGAGATTACTGACCTGATGACTAAGCCACTAGACCATCATCACCCCAATAATGTTGAAAACATTATACATGCACGTGCACTTTACCCGGCAGCGAAACTTTCTAAAATAAACAGCGTGATTTTAAAATGCTTTTAGATCTAGTTTACGTCTAAAGAAATTTTTTTTGTGGTGTTCATAGGTAGGTTTCAGAGAAAACTCAAACCAACCCAATACGATTCATATGAGAAGTTACAAAAAATTCGAAGCCACTAAAAAAAATTTAAGAAAAATTGTTAAAACAAGGTGAAAAGGTGAACTAAGAGGAGGAGCGGAAAGCAGATAAATAAGAAATACGACAAAAGATCTAATTCTGTGATACTAGTGAATGACGATACAAATTCCAGACATAGGGAAGAAATTATTATATACATAAAGCTACAGAACTATAGACATACAAAATTTTGAGACAGATGGGAAAATTTGAAATCAACAACAATAAAAGAAAAAGAAGCAGTTAAAAATTAATACTACAAGAAAAACGAAAAAAGATTGGTAGGTACGATGAGGAATGGGAAAGCATAGCAGAAAAAATAAGGAAGACCAGACAATACATGGTAACAAAGGAAAAAAGAACAATGAAAAATATCGAAATGCCAGAAGACAAACGAAAAAAAAATGTGTAGGAAAAAGAAAAGAGAAGAGAACAAGTTAAAGGAAATGAAAGAAAATTTCCAAAATAAAGAAATCAGGTTAAGAGAAGTTAAGAGAATGGATAAAGGTCACCAGACGCAGACCGTATGCATAAAAAGCGAAGAAGGAGAAGTGCTAAGCGAAGCAACAAAAGTTTTAGAAAGAATTACTTCTAGGGCTTATTAAACGACAATAAAGAACAGGGACAGGGTATGTTGGAAGAATCGGAACACAAGCCTAATGAAATGAAATAGAGCCCCCAACTTATAAAATAGCGAAAATAATCCTCAATTTAAAAGATAAAAAGAGCCCAGGAGCATCTGAAATAACGGCAGAAATGGTAAAAGCAGGCGGAGAGATAATATACGAACAGATGTATGTTCTAATTACAAAGATATGGAAGGAGGAAAGATTACCTGATGACTGAACGAAAGCAGCAATATTCGCGATACACAAGAAAGGAGAAAAGCAACTATGCGAGAACTACAGAGTCATTGTAGGTAGGTTAAAAGATACTAGCCCAAAGTTTACGAACGAAGCTCAGTAATTATATGGAAAAGAAAGTCGAAGAATATCAAGCGGGATTTAGGAACAATCGATCAGTAACAGACCAAATATTCTCGCTACAAGAGATAAAAGCGAATTGTTACGAATACAAAGTCCCTATGTGGTCTTTGTGGATTTCAGACAAGCGTACTACCGAGTATATAGGAAGAATTAAAGATACACAGTAAATTGATAAACCGGATGAAAATGACACTGCATAAAACGAAATATGAAATAATACGGAAAGGAAAGAAGAAGAAGGAAGAAAGTCTAATGATTTTGAAGTAGGAAGAGGACTCAAGCAGGGAGATCCGATGTCAACGACGTTATTTAATTTGGTCCTGGAAATAATAATTAGAAAAGGTAAGAAAAAACTGAAGAAAAATTACTAAGTAGTGATCATCAATATGGCTTCTGCTGATGACAGTATTAAGTGACGACTTAGCAGTAGCAAAAACAAAAAAGATTTGGAAAATTTATAACAAGAATTGTAAAGGAAGCGAACAAATTTGATCTACGAATAAATGAGGGAAAACAAAGTATATGAAGATGAAGACTCAGCATGATACAGATGACTGGCCGATTGGCTACAGGTACAAACTGTGGAACAAATATACACATTCGTGAAGGTGCAAGAGTGTACATATCTGGAAGTGAAGATATCTGAAAACGGGCAGGAAATAGAAACAAGAATAAAAAAGGGAACCGAAAGTATGGGATGTTAAGACCGCTGATGTGGAGCTTCGTGTCAAAGAGAACAAAGCAAAGAATATATAGGACGGTAATCAGAGCCGAAACAGTAATGCAGCGTGAAAGCTGGATTTTGAAAAAGACGGAACAGGGACGACGGGAAAAGAAGATACTAAGAGCAATTATATGGAGGAGTAAATGCACAAGAAGACTGTAGAAGAAGGTCAAATAAAGAAAAAAAAAATCAAATGGTCTTATTAATTTTTATGTCTATCCTTTCAAATACTAATAATATAATTAATAATAATAATAACACGTTAGTTTACCAAAGTATGTGCCAGCATAAATACAATGAATATAACTGATTCAATCGGGTTGACGTTGCCCAACCCCTAATTATGAAAATGGATTAAGTTTGCTTGAAATTTAGTCTGTCGTTAATTTCGGTAATTTAATAAGACCCGACTCGTAATTGCCCTCGTGGAGATGCTTGAAGAGTTTCTTTAAAAATTCATCGTTCGTAAAACGCCTGCAACGACGTCCAACTAGGTACAACAATTTAGCTGCGACGTAAATTGAAATTAATTTTTGAATTGTTTTCTTTTAAGTGATTTTGTAACTTGTTTCTTCTTAACTTAAAGAGATTTATTGTTATTATTTTCGCATTGTGTGAACAATAAACATGGATCGAGCACCAATCCAGTAGGTCAGCCGCTTCGTTCTTTTCTTTCCCCGTTTCAAATATTTAAAGAATCGCTTCAAACAGGTTCATCGATCATGTTCAAACAGGAAGCGCCACTCGAAGCTAACAGCTCAGGCGTTGGCGAGCACGACAAGGACGCCAGAAATTCGGGAAATTGCAAATCGCGATGTACGGAAAGGACTAGACAAATACTAAGAATAAACTTGATTATCCCGCGCGCAGAACGAGAAATTGTAACGATTTCTTTGTCTTTCACTCGTGCAAGCCTCGTGATTGTCTGCACTATCCGGCTACGAAATTAAACATTGATTAGCGAGTTGTATCTTTCCCAGGTTTTACGTAGCTGCGCATTTTTGTGCGTTTTTAGATGCAAATTTAATTAATTTTCGGTGTTCCTTAGTTTTAGGTCCTATTTTATTTTTTATGTATGTGGTTACGTAGTAGTACGTTTTTTACTGTATTCCTCAAATCTCGGTTTTAGGTCCTCTTTTATTTATTATTATTATTATTTTTATTATATGTTGTTTTTATCCACAACTTTACAATTTTTGTAAGAAATTCATACCGCTATGATAGTTTTAACAGTGATAAATTATTCTACTAGACTTTGTAAGAATAAAAAAAAATGATAATAATAAAATCTAATCTGACCACCAAGCCAACTAATCCAATCCAACCCAACCATCTAAAGCCAATCTAATTTATATACATTATGTTTACATATAATTTGTTGGGATATTTAAAGCAGAAAGAGAAAATAAAAAATTAACATTGTAAACAAAAACTAAAAAAAAATTAAACTTTGAATACATTTACAAATTCCAAAATTACATTTCATTTAATATTTTTCATTTCCTTGAATTTTTTAATTTTAATATCGAATATATTTTTTTAGAGCAAGATTTTTTCTTTAAACTAGCACGATTGATCGCCAGTACGAGTTAGAAATTTCAAAAGTTCTAATTTTTGGAAGAATCAGTACGCTCATTTTTCTTAATAAGCTGAAAGTATTCATATTTTGTTAGTAGAGCCTCATTTATGTTAGGAATGGGGTGGGTTGGATTGGGTGTACAAAAATAAAAAATTGAATTTTAAACAAAGACAAGAAAATCAAAAAAATAAATAAATAAAATAAAATAGAAAAAATTAATAAATAATTTTTTAATTGGAGAAAAACCCCAAATTTTTGCGGAAGGCAATTATTATTAACATTTCTAATCAAAAATAATGATCTTCAGGGCTAAAATATAAATTTTAAAATTATTACTATCAGTATACGTAAAAAACAGGAACGCCTAAATAATAATTTAACTATTTTCGAAATCACATCACAGAAAAAATCAATGAATAATAATTCATAATAATTTCATAACAATTTTTTATTAAATTTTGCATTTATTTATATAAATGTTTAAAAGTGAATAAAAATAAAAGTTTGAAATAATTTTGAAGGAAAACGTGAAAGAAATATTCGAAAAATAATGTGTGTATATTTGCTTGGTTTGGGTTACACTTTCTAAAGATTTTGTGACAATTTCCCGAAGTATTGTATGCAGTCCTTGTAAAGGTTTTTAGTGAAGTTTGTACAAATTATACAATTTTTGGTTAAAAGATTCCAAAAACTTTGAACGTCCATGAAAATCCCTAAAAGGTTTTATGTAACCCTCACCTTAAAAATTAGTAAAATTCTAGTAGAGCCTCATTTATGCTAGAAATGGAGTGGGTTGGATTGGGTATACAAAAATAAAAAAATTAATTTAAACAAACAAGTACAAGAAAATCAAAATAATAATAATAAAATAAAACAAATAAAAAATTAATAATTAATTTTTTAATTGGAAAGCACCAAGTTTCTTCGGAAGGTAATTATTATTAACATTTTTAAATTAAACTGCCAACGTTTCGGCAACGTATTTTGTTGACATCTTCAGGGCTAAAATATAAATTTTAAAGTTACTATCATTATACGAAAAAAACAGGAACGCCTAAATAATAATTTAACTATTTTCGAAATCACATTAGAGAAAAAATCAATGAAAACTAACTTCATAATAATTTCATAACAATTTTTTATTAAATTTTGCATTTATTTCTATAAACGTTTGAAAATTAATAAAAATAAAAGTTTGAAATAAATTTGAAGAAAAACGTGAAAGAAATATTAATATGTGTAGATTTGATTGGGTTGGGTTACAATTTCTAAGGAATTTGTGATAATTTCCCGAAGTATTGTATGCAGTCCTTGTAAAGATTTTAAGTGAAGTTTGTACAAATTATACAATTTTTGGTTAAAAGATTCCAAAAACTTTGAACGTCCATGAAAATCCCTAAAAGATTTTATGTAAACCTAAATTACAAAAATTCTTAAAATTGTAGTTTCCAAAAATTAGAATTTGATACAAGTTTAAGAACTTAGTTAAACTTTTTTTTGACAATTTGTTGTTAAGCTTTTTATTAATTAGATTGTTATTAACATTTTGTTATTCTTATTTATTTTTTCCAAAATTTGTTATTAACGTGTTTATTAATTAGATTGTTATTAACATTTTGTTATTCTTATTTATTTTTTCCAAAATTTGTTATTAACGTGTTTATTAATTAGATTGTTATTAACATTTTGTTATTCTTATTTATTTTTTCCAAAATTTGTTATTAACGTGTTTATTAATTAGATTGTTATTAACACTTTGTTATTTAAGTTACTAATATTGCCGAATAATATTAATTATTTCTTATTAACATTTTTGTTAAAAACAATATTTCTGTGTTTTCGGTGTAATAAAGTCGGTTTTAGGCTTAAAGTATCCATAGGCGTAGTTAAAAATATTGTCTGAGCTTTACCATTTTTCACTTCAACTAAATTTATTCCTAAATAAATACGAATATCCCAATGTAGATATAACATTAAAAAAATTAATAACAAAATCGTAGTCATTCATAAAAAAATCAGAATTCATAATAACTACATCATTTTGATTTCAATCAATCATTAACCTTGACTATAAAGACAAATTCCTTCAGCGTTTCTTCGACAGTTTACATAATCGTGCGACCCACTTCAATAAACAAATCGACGCAGTTTCCAAAAACGTTCTCACACTCGAAATTTTTTATTATCTGCGTAGACGATCTCGTACCAAAAAACCCATCACTTACGCAAAGAATAACAAAACCAACCTCGCTCCCATGCCCGACGACAGCCGTGATTTACAAACGCACGTCTACGCGAACGCAAACTAGTCGATTGCTCGATGTAAATTAATCGGAGGTCACCTTCGAAAAAATTAATGGAACAGTTCCACGCGAAGAAATAAAAGAATTACATAATTCAGGTTTAAACGAACAGGAAGAGTGTGGCGTTTGGGAAGGCCCCACGACTAATCTGCCTTTGTAATCGCCCGTGTTTGCATTGTTCGACTTCCGGGGACGGGCACGTGTCCAGGTGGACCGGCGATACCTCGGCGTGATTTGGGCGGTCCAACTAATCTCGACCAGATGCGTCAAAAGCGTCCGACGTATATTTACGAGCTTGATTGCCGCCTTTGATCGCCGACACTTTAAAACGTTGTAATTTGTTAAGTGGTTGGCCCCAGGTTGGATATTTCCCCTTATCTGCCGTTAGCACGATTTTCAACTGTATACTCGATGGGGATAAAGTATTGCTTATTGTTTCTATTTGAAGTTCTATTTGCCCTTATAATTACGTTGCTGGTTTGGACATCTGAGCAGAATGAAAGACAGCAGACAAGTAAAGAACATCTGGGAAACAAACACAGTTCGGAAGAGAAGAAGACGAAGGGGTTATAAACAGAATAAGGCAGAACAAAAAAGAGGGACACAATTTAGATTTTAATAGTTAATAGTTTGTAGTAAACTTTTGTATCCTTATATATACGTTACTATGACAACCAATTTATTGTTTTCAACAGGCAATTGTTTCACAATTTTTGGTTATCCATGAGTCCATTTTCTTGACAAAACTGAAAAATTAAAATTCAGAATAGATGGAATTGTATGTATTTGCAAGATCTCTGATTGTAAGACGTATAAGAGTGAGCAAGGATATAACAAGCACGGATATAACAAGAGATATATGTGTATGAAGGAAACCGATATATTTGGATGATAAAAGATAAGGCTGGATGTAAAAGGCTAGTTGGAAAAGTTTAATTGGAAAAGGCTGATTGAAAAAGGTTGGTTAGATAAGATCGGATAAAGAAAATTCGTTGGGAAAGGTTAAGACGAAAAGGTTGCTCAACGAAGCATCACAGGAGAAAACATGTTCCACATCAAACGATGTTTTTATACTACAGGCATGAAAAATTCACATTTTCACATGTTGGTTTGGTAGAAGCTAGTTAGAAAAGGCTGGTTGAAAAAAGATGTCCGAAAAGGTTGGTTGAACTGTCTGAAAATGGTTGGTTGAAAACCCCCGTCTGAAAATGGCTGGTTAAAAAAGATGGTTGAAAAATCTGCCTCAAATTGCAGACTGTAACACGCTGGTTGAAAAGGGCTGACTGTAAAAAGTTGATTTTAAAAGGTCGGTGGGTAATCCTAGTTAGAATTTTTTTGTTAATGTTGGTTGGAGACCAGGATCTACTTGGGAAAGACTTGTCAGATAACCCAGGCAAAAAAATCTATGTTTGAGACAAAGGCACGATAAAATACGACAAACAATACAGTGTTAAAAAGGCAATAAAAGAAATTCTGGCATCAGCAATCTAACTCAACACAATCAGATAAAGAATCCATCAAAATCTCCTGAACTTTGGACTCAAAACACTGACAAATAAATTAACTCATATCTCAGTAAACTGGCCCGGGGATTCGGGGCAGTGATTCGGCATTCCGAGAGAGGAATAAAAGGCTAAAATCATAAAGGATTTAAAAAATCAAATTTTAGCCAAGAAACTTAGTCTCAAGAAATATATTCAGTCAGTAAACTGACTTTTATGCAACTAATCCAATCCTTGAAAAACTGTCTGAAATGGTTGGCTGAAAAAACCGTCTGAAATGGCTGGTTAAAAAAGCTGGTTGAAAAGGTGGCTGACATAACAGGCTTTAAAACGCTGGTTGAAAGAGGCTGACTGTAAAAAAGTTGATTGATTGATTTTTTTAACTAGGATTACCCACCGACCTTTTATTGTCGGTGGGTAATCCTAGTTAAAAAAATACTTTTTAAAAAATCTTGGTTGAAGACCCGGAAAGACTTGGGAAAGACAGATAACCCAGACAAAAATCTATGTTTCAGAAAAAGGCACGATAAAATACGACAAAACAATACATTATTAAAAAGGCAATACAAGATTGCCTAGAAATTGTGGTGTCAGCAACCTAACTCAACACAATCAGATAAAGAATCCATCAAAATCTCGTGAACTTTGGAATCAAAACACTGGCAAATTAAAAAAATAAATATTAACTTAAACTGGCCCTGGATTCGAGGCAGAGATTCGGGTTTCAGAGACAGGTATAAAAGGCTAAAATGAATAATTTTCGAAATTTTTCTGCCTCAGGATTAAGGATTAAACTCAAGATTCAGACGGGACAACCTGACACGAATTCCAGAAAATAAACAGACTTTGCTGCTGAATTTATTTTTCCTACAAAACGACGTAGCAGTTAAAATCAGTGACTTTTAATTTGGGTAGTTTAGGTCTAGTTGATCTAAGTTTCAATTGAGTTATTTTTTGACACAACAAGTTTGACAGGCATTGAACGCTCACCTTCGTAGAAACGTTAGTTTCTGGGCGAATAAACCCGTCGTCATACGGCTGCTGCGAACGATCAATGCATGTCGAGCTAATTCTAATCTAAAACTGATGCACAGCTCCACCTCTCGGTGAACGCCGTAACATCAGGCGTCCACTACCTTGGAAAAGGAATCTGTAGGTGGATAAGCCTGGTGATTACACAGGGTACTGCTTCCGCAGAACTTCAGCAACTTTACTTGCAAACCATGGAGGTGATCTACTGTCACTGAAAAGGCACGGAGGTTGGAAGTCCTCAGCTGTGGCCGAAGTCTACGTAGAGGACTCAGTCCAAAGTAAAATCGCTTTGGCAGAAAAAATAATGCAACCAGGACCATCCCGACCATCTACATTCGAAAATCCTGTGGTGACATCATCTGAAGCTTCTGCGAAAGGTACAAGATCCCTGTCAGTTACAACGAATCAAGCTATGCCAGGGATTTCTATTTCCAACTGTGATAATTGTTCTTCTTCCATTGCTACCCAACAGTTCACCCAACAGTTCCGCCAGTGCGCAGACGTCAGCTGTCGACAAAATACTTTGACACAACAAGCTCACAGCAGCCGTATGATGACGGATTTATTCGTCTAACAACTAACGTTAGTCTACGGAGGCGAGCGTTCAATGCATGTCAAGCTTGTTGTGTCAAAGTATTTTGTCGGCAGCTGACATAAAGCTGACGTTTGCGCATTGGCGGAACTGTTGGGTAGCAATGGAAGATTTTTCATTCGCCTACAGATTTCTTGTCCAAGTTAACAGACGCCTGGTGTTACGGCGTTCACCGAAAGGTGGAGCTGTGCATCAGTTTCAGATAAGTTACTTTTGCTACAATATTTTTTCTATAAAAGTAACTAAGCTCAATTTCCTTTAATAACGATAATGTTTAGTTTGTTATCATTTTACATTTAGTGAAGACGATTTACACGAATCGGTCTTCAACTTAAAATAATTTAAATAAAGCGATTCTGCAAAACAATTTGTTAATCCTCCTGTTTCTTTCCCAAATTATTATTAATGACGCCAATAACAAATAAATTTCGAGGCTTGCATAGGAGACTTGTCAAACCTTATTATGATAAGCTTTGCCAAGCCTCCCGTATGGTCAACTTGTTTTGGCGTGGCTTAGGCATATACAGAGTGATTTTAAATGATTGTCTTCTCTGGTCGACTTAGGATTGAGTTACTTTGGATATTGAATTTAAATTATTTTAGCTACAAAATGCAAGCAAAATATATTTGCGAGGTATAGTTATCGGAATGAAATGACAGCAATTAAATATATGGTAGGTAAGAACCACGAATGCGACAAAAATGTTGTGGAAAAGAAACAGGAACGATACTGATAAAACATTATACTGGGCGTAAAAAATGTACATCCATGAACTCACTTGACAGTTACAATGATATGTAATAAATAGCAAAATATACTCAACAGAATCCTTTCAGATTGCAAGCACTTCAATGAATAAGCGTATTAATGGGGAATCATTATCTTCCATCGACTGACATATAAGACACAATGGAAACTTTGAATTTACGACGAATATAAATGCAAGTTTACACTTACAAGGCACCGGAGTATCGTTAGACCCAGAAAATCGTCCCGGTTTACGTCGAACGTATAGAGTAATTCGGAGCAAATTACGACAAATTTGCCATCGTGTTGGGTTCGTTGCGAGATGAACGATGCATACGGATTATATATATTTTCAAAATGGAAAAATAAGTAAATATTTTGTATAGAATATAATTGATTTGAATATTAACCCAATGGTTAATACTTTTACTTAATTAATTACTTACACTAAGTAATTATTGGATTGATTCAGCTTTTACTTGGTGGAGCTCCATTTTAACTTTTCGGTAAAATAAACACAATTTTGTGCAAAAATGTGTTGATTTTACCGAAAAGTTAAAAACGGAGTAATTAGTTTTGACAAGGGCCTAAGCTATAACACAAAAATACAGGCACTTTAAAATCTTCTGAGTGAATCATAAAGGACAATGGCGTTTTAGTCTGCGCATTACAGTTGGTTGCGTTATGAGTTTTTTAGCGAGTGTATTGGAGTAATTTTCGAGTCTTGAAGCTAAGTCCATAGCACGCCTTAATCCATAGCATGCTTTAATCCTTAATACGCCTTAATCCATAGCACGCCTTAATTCATAGCACGCCTTTATCCTTAAAACGCCTCAATCTTTAATACGCCTAAACCTTAAAACAACTCTAAGAGTACAATGCTATATATGAGTAGAATGCTGGCACCCATCTGATACCAGTGCATGTCCGGAAACTTTTTTCCATCAGTGTATACAGTCCGTTCTACAAAACGGGCACGAGGCTATAGCGGCTTCAATTGTGATTCAATCACCAACAAACCATATATATTATTAAATGGGACAGTCTTAGCTACAACTTGGCGAAAAAAATTATTTATTAAACACCTTCATTTATTTGTTATGACGTCATCGCCATTTTTTTAAAATGGCAACCTATATTTTTTATGTTTTATTTCGTTATGATTTTTAATTCTGTTTTCAACGGTATACAAATTTAAATAGGTTGCATAAGAAAAAAATCAAGAAAAACGGCTTTACAATTTTAATAGAAATATGTGTGAAATGAACAAATTAATCCAACTAATCCATGATACGGCAAAATTTTACTAAGAAAAGTCATTCATAATAAGAAATTGTGGCCCTATACAAAATTTCAGAAAGATCTACCTACCATGATCAAACCGTGATTAAACAAAATAAGACGATTTGATCAAAGTAGGTAGATCTTTCTGAAATTTGTATATGGGCCACAATGTCCTATTATGAACGACTTTTCTTAGTAACATTTTCCCGTATCATGGATTAGTTGGATTAATTTGTTGATTTCATTCATATTTCTATTAAAATTGTAAAGCCGTTTTTCTTGATTTTTTTCTTACGCAACCTATTTAAATTTGTATACCGTTGAAAACAGAATTAAAAATCATAACGAAATAAAACATAAAAAATATAGGTTGCCATTTAAAAAAAAATGGCGATGACGTCATAACAAATAAATGAATGTGTTTAATAAAGAATTTTTTTCGCCAAGTTGTAGCTAAGACTGTCCAATTTAATAATATATATGGTTTGTTGGTGATTGAATCACAATTGAAGCCGCTATAGTCTCGTGCCCGTTTTGTAGAACGGACTGTATACATTAGATTGTAATGAGGGCATGCGCGTCCGGAAAATATTTTCTATTGCTGTACATACAAAATAATGGAAATAATTTGTATCAGTAAGATTTATTATCGTAAAAGTTAAAATAAACAATAAAAATTTAATATACAACGCAATTTTAATCACATTTAAAATGAAAAGTTTCATGAATAAAAATGTCTTTCTTTATCAAGTAATAATAGTACATAAAACACATAAGTAATAGAAACACACCTAGATAAATACCATTACATTCCAGGAAGAATTTAATGACTTAAAAAACGTCTCGATCAACGATTCCCAACATTTTGATGAAGAATTCCTAATAAAAAAAAAAAATAATAATATTACATATAACTTAAATATTTTTTGTGTTTCTTTTTTAATATGGATTCTCTCCCCCCATGTCCCCCCCACCTATTCCTAAGAGTCTGTCGATCAAATAAAATTTTTAAAAACTCACATGAGTCATATTGTATTCCATCCATGAAGCAAAGAATCGATATTCAGGTAAATCATATATCTATGATCTATCTATGAGTCGGAAAAAAACATACCTTCGTCGATTTTTAAATTAATTCTGAAAACATCTTCAACATCAAAATAAACAATTATTATAAAGTGCAAAAAAAAACGAACGACCAACAAACAAACCTGTAACAATTCAGTCGACAAGCATTCTAGATTAAAAGTGTCCGAAAGTTAAACACGTAAATAAAATCGTTTCGCCTGCGGTAACAAAAGAGCGAGGTTATCAGCCGACTAACACACAAATCCAGTTGTACGTCCACCCCTATACACCCAGAACATTTGAATGCGCCAGTCCGTATCTTTGCATGTAATTGATTGCCACCCACCACTAGACCGCAGTTTGAAATGTCAAAAAAAAAATGAAAAACGGTATTATTTTGTTGTGGGTAAACGAGATGAAAAATTCATCGTCTTTGGAAGAACTTCATTAGACATTATAAGAATACTAGATGAGGCCAAAAATGGGGTTGTTGAGTTGAATCGATGCGTTTACTTAATTAATTACAAAACGAGATACAAAAAGTTTTTGTGAATTCAATCCTTGAATTTAAAGGTTTTTGTTTGAATCCCGAAAAGTCTGAATAGAATTTGAAGCAAACTTATGGAAAATACGTTTCTAGTCTTGTACAACGTGAGCGATTTATTTATGTTTTTCCTGCTGACTTATTAAACGAACGTGTAGAGTGAGTCAAGTGAGTTTGCATCATAAACTGATGAAATGGAGCAAACATCAAGGTAAATAAATAATAATTACGACCAACATTTTTAATTAAACGTGGAGTCACGATTAAAATTCCTGTTTTATCGACGATGAATCATTGGCAATTTACACCAATCTGATGTTTTTACTAACAGATATATCTAAGATGCCATCATCTCAAATTATTCGTTAATTTAAAGGCAAATCGTTGAGGATAAAATTACTTCTTTTGCGGATTTATATTTCTCCTAAAAGCAGCTCTCGTTGGTAACATTATCGGAGTTTTAAACTTTAAACATAAAATACAGCTCTTTAAAAGCATGTTCTTTAATGATTTCCATAATAAAATATATCAATATAGATCGGAGCTACTGGATACCCTAATAAAAGGGCAAGCAGGGGGTAGTGTGAGTGAAAGTATGCATGGTAGGGTTTACGGACGATCCTGGTGGTGGTGCTAGCGGAGACGGAAGAGATAATAAGAAGATTGGAAGCGCACTTTGAAAGGGGGAACCTGTCACTGAACGTAGGAAAAACGAAGACAATGCTGTTTAGGACAGGCAATGGTAGAAGAAGGAGGAAGATGTTTGAGAGAAGGAAGAAGGGATTGAAGGAGTGAGAGAACTTGGGATACGTTTTCTCCGAAATATTTTCGACTAAAGTGCATGTTCGGCATGAATGTAAGAAGATTGCAGCGGAGAGAATGTAGAGAAGGTGAGGGAAATGATTAGCAGATTTCTTCAGTGCAAAAAAGTTGTGTATGACAAAAGTGCATTTTGTTATATGGGTCGGAAATATGGGTGGTGGAGGAAGAGAAGCAGGTGAAGAAAATGCAGGAACTAGGAATGGAACGGTAAACGCCTGGATATACAGGTGTCCGCGGTAAAACGAAACACCCTCAATATTTAAGAATCTAAATTTTTGTCTTAAAATCGCTGAAACACGTAAACTTTAGATCGATGTGGGACAAGTTTTTGCGAAGAAATGATCTCCATATCTTCAACCCCCTAGTCAAAGGGGCGCCAACCCAAAAATTCTTAAATTACACTAGGGGTTGAGTGATACCTCATTTAAAAGCTTACGTAATTTGCATTTCAACGGTGTATCAATTTTTGAAATCCATCGATTCGTTTTC
>JAFFZR010025740.1:0-10001 GCA_018397195.1 Lethrus apterus | reverse complement strand
ATGAAATCGACAAATTTTTGATTTTCCAAAATATTTTAAAAATGAAAAAAGTTGGGTCAAATTTGAAACAAGATTTGTTGTCAGCACTGAATTCTGCAAAACATTCCCCATTTAACCGTTGCTCTATGTATTCTAATAACCGAGATACCAATGGTGAGCATCGAAATTGGGACAACCTGTACGATAAGTGATAAGGCACATTTTTTGAAAATACGTGTATTATACGGTGATGTCCAAAACTACTACTACTAATTATTTATTTTCATTTTGAGTAGTCATAACTTCAGTTTAAATAAAACCTTACTTTTCATCACTTTCCTCGACGTCGCCATCGCCAACATCATCAGCTCCATCACTTTCATCATTTTCGCTTCGACTCGCGGACATTTTCGGAAAATTCGCACGAATTCGTCAACACAAACCTGCCTTACATTTACGTTCAATTGTTCAACACTTCACGTGACACGTTAAAAATTGTTGACACGGGTATGAATGATCAAATGATCTCTGACCATTAGGAGAATCGAGAATACGCAAAGCTCCTAAATACTTCAAACAAGATTACCCCCGCTAACTCGATCTAAATCCTATTAGATCACAAATAATAGACAATACACATTAAACGTAACATCCTTCAATGTTACGTTGTTGTCCCACGCAGCGTTCGAGTAAAGAAGGAAGAAAAATGTCGTATTACTTTAACTTGATTATCATAAACCCTCCGGGATATACGTAAGAATGTATAAACTTGACTTTAAAGGTCGTATACAGTGTGGTGATAAATTTTGGAACAAAATTCATAAAAGCGTTCTATAATGTTTTTTGTTTTTGAAATGCCGTCTTCTGACGTTAATTTTTTTGGAATGACGTCATTTGTTTTTGCACAATGACGTTATCATAATTTTTGTTAAATGACAACCCCCACTTTTTTCTTCTGTTTTTAATAGACTTTCTTACTACTTAAACGGTGATGTAAAACAATTGGTACCTTACATAGTAATTTTTTTTTTAATAAATGACACATTTAAATTTTTTCTTTTAAACAAAAATTTTAATTTTTTGAAGAAAAAATTTTGTTTTCAGAAAAGTTCTTATGTAAAGAATTAATTCGGTAATCACCACTTAAACATCAAGGAGGTCTATCAAAAGCAAAAGAAAAAAATAAGAGGTGTCATTTAAAAAAATCGATAATGACGTCAATGCACCTTAAAGCTTCACTCTTCGTCTTAGATACATAAAATACTGTTATTTGCTTTAATTTAGAATGTTTACGATTATTATTTTTACTAAATTATAACCACTGACGATCTGAAGTAAATGTGTCATTTATTCAAAAAAATTGTTATGTGAGGTACCAATTTTTGTTACCTCACCGTTTAAGTAGTAAGAAGGTCTATTAAAAAGAGAAGAAAAAAGTAGGGGTTGTCATTTAAAAAAAATTATGATGACGTCATTGTGCAAAAACAAATGACGTCATTTCAAAAAAATTAACGTCAGAAGACGGAATTTTAAAAACAAAAATTGACCTGTCCGGGCGATTTTCTTAAAAACATTATAAAACGCTTTTATGAATTTTGTTCCAAGCTTTATCACCAGCCTGTATATAATATATAATAAAAAACAATACTCATTGATTTTAACATATAATTCCTTTAATATAAATAAAATTTTCCTATTAACACAGTATAACGATTCTATTCTATTATAATTAATCTAAATTGCAGGTGTATAATTATAAATAAATGAGTGTTTGTAAACAATGGAAGATTATATGTGAGTGAAAGGAAATGTAAATTTATATTGATTTGATTATTTATATGTAGAAATGCGTAATAAAAGCACATTCAAGTTTTTGTATTAATTGATCGGCAACACGAACTTCTTTAATTACATGTTTCACATTTGCATTTACATTTCAGGATATACTCGCAGTAGTACGTTAATAAATTAAGATTTAATTTGTTTGAATTGTTTTGTAATTTTAAATATACAAATATTTTCACATAAAATAATTATGTAGTTCATTAGAACTTTCTGTTATTGAGTAAACATTGTAAATATAAGAAATTAAAAACGAGAAAAGGCAAACAATATAAAAGGGTACAATAACGAACAGCAACATCATAGATAGTCAATTTCAAAGACGTGGAATTAATGATTTGCTTTAAATATTTTTTATGTTATATTATTGGTGTCAATGTCGATTTATTACGTAATACTTTAAACAAAAGACGCACTTTCTCAAACTTGTAGGTGCGAAGATATGATTTTTGTTACTCATTGATCATGTATATTTATGTTAATTATTAATTATGTTAAATTGCAAAACGTGCAACTTTGTGCTTTTAAGTTTCGATTACGACATTTTTAAATTTTAAAAAACAATTAAAATAATCAGATTGTTTAAATTTATTAAAACTTTTCTAAACAATGAACCGCTAAGAATAAAAATTTCTAGAAGCTTGTGCAAATCTCCGCACATCACACATATGACATATTTCATAAAACGTGGTCGGGGTAAAAGCCACAAAGTCCGTGATGAATGGCCACCCCTAATGGCGTGTGCAGGACTCAAAGCCCTCTTGATCCGAGAACGCATTTCATGCTAGAATTATGCGTTAGCGCGCTGATTAATGACGCTCCTGTTTATTTTTTTTTATGCATCTAACAATTGGATTACAATACTGTCGGGTTAATTACAGGAAATGTGTTTCCTGAAAACTTATTTAGAAATTCGAATAAAATTTTATCGTGTTTAATTTCATTAAATTTATGCACTTGGTGTAATTTACCAAATATATTACTCATAGATATTTTGATTACTCAGGCATGGGTTGTTACACAATATTGTGTTCATATTTTAGTAGTAAGAATGTCGAACATGTTTATGAAATTTGCTAAAATGTGTTTTTCAAATATTTACAGTTTAAAATTTTTATTTTTATTCACAAAATTATACTTTAATTTGGAAATGATTATCAAATAGACTTTTTAAAAACATGGAATGTAGGGATAGTGCAGCGAAATTTAAAAATTATGCATATAAGCTAACCAAACGAATCCAATCATAAACTTGTTAAAAAGAAATTAACAAAAAAATTAATTTGTTTTAAATAATCGTCATTTATTATTTATTCAGACGCGTCCCTTACAACCCGTCATTTTTCCTTTTCTTGAAAAATCTATATTATACTCACTTGTACATTGTTTGCTTTTTTATTTTTATTTAAACTTATTTTATTATAAATACATGATAAATATGATAATTTATCTTACTATAAAAATAACTAAATTTAAATAAAATCCAGTCGAAAATCACATGCTTAATTATGCTGTTTTGTATTATTATAATTAATACCTGTTGACAATGAGTGGGCACGCGTCGCTATCAATCAGGTTCATTTATTTGTTCCGGTTGTGTTCGTGACGTACAATTGACCCGGCTGTAATTCCGGAATTGACGTGAAGTACTAGAGAAAACTTGACACCCGGAGTTGCGTAATCGTCGCATTTAAAGTGACCTTATCTGAAACAAAAAATGTGAAATGTGTAAGGCAGAATTAATGTATTATTTTATCCTCGTTATTAAAATACGTACTTTTTAATCATATGCTTATTAAAGATACTGATAGGTATATGGGTACATGGGTACATACTCCTTTTGCATACGTAATTACGCCTGCATTGAGTAAGTAATATTTACATATGCATTAATGGTAATATGCTTAATACACTAGATTGATTTAAAAGATAATATTGATCCCAAGGAAGAAAAGCAAATTATAAAAGTAAAGTATATTTTAGTTCCTGTTTACAATTTGTATTAATTTAAAAATAATGAAAAATAGAAAAACAGAAACTCATGGATAATGATCATTAAATCTTTAATAGAGAACGTTATAGAAATTATTAATTTATAAATATATGATACAATTGAAAAATAATTGATTGAAGAATAAAAATTAGTATAAAATGTTATACACATAGACGTTTTCATTCCAGAAAAATGTCATTCTTAAAAATATGTATTTAACCTAAATATATGTATATTTGAAACAAAAGCATTCATTCTTTCAAAAATATCGTAATTTGAAGAATACGTATACAAGGTGTAACATTAGTTCGATATTCTTCGATATCTCCGTTGTTATGTAAAACACAAAAAATATTTTAAGACAAAAGTTTTTTGAATTTATGGTCTCCACCATGTATTTTCAGTTATACTGAGTGTTTCGTTTGTGCGCAACCACGAACGAAAATTTTCGAATAAATGCAAATATCTTAAAAACGAATAGACATAGACAAATATTAACTTATACAAACTTTTATTATAATTACCCAGGAAATTCAAAAATGTAATAATATATAGAGTGTTCCATTTAAAATTTTAAAGTTGTTCGTGGTTGCGCACAAACGAAACACTCAATATAACTGAAAATCAAAAAACTTTTGTCTTAAAATATTTTTTGTATTTTGCATAACAGCGGAGATATCGAAGAATATCGCACTAATGTTACACCCTGTATACAGGTCATTCTGAAATGTGTCCCAATATTTTATCAAGTGATACGTGACCATAACCTAATCCTATATCCGTAAAAACGGCGGTTCTACATTGAAGGGTGTGACCGAAAAACAATATTTTAATTTTGACTCCGGTCCTGACTACTGCAGTCAGCCAGCACAATATTACTCAGCTCCGGTTGTTTTCTTGTTCGATTGTGAGCCGTCTTTATTAAGAAGCGAAAACTTGAGATTGGTTGCTAGTTACTGATTTAAGAAAAATAATTTCAAACGCATTGGATTAGATTTAATATTATTCGATAGAAAAACTCATGTCACATTTGACAGTTATGTGTGTGGTTATGTGTCAACGTGGTGGCAGCACTTGGTGTAGTTAACGAGCGCACACTGGCGTCAGTTGTCCGTAACGTTTTCAAATGAGCGCAGGACCGGAGCGAGAACGTATGCCCCTACAACAGAAATTATACAAATTTTTGAAAATTTAAATTCAACATAGGACTGTCGTTTTTGCAGATTTAGATTTCAGTTATTACCTGATAAAATAGTGGGACAAATTTCAGAATTGCCCTGTAGATTAAATTTAAAAATATCATTTATTTAAAGTGAATATTCTTAATTTTAAAATAAGCACAGAGAACTTTTAAATTAAATGCTTCACAAGTTTAAATTAATAATTTCTTTCCAGTTAATACGGTTTTATCTCAAGACAACTGAGAGTTTAAACGAATCAATTAACTTAACAATATTTGTTATAAGAACTTTTGTTGATGTTGCAGTAACACTTTCTATACATATTGACAAAAGATTTTTATGTTTCTTGTAGAAATTCTTTGAACACTGTAGAACACTGTACAACAATTTTCAATAATTTACAATCAACTAGTAAACTTTTCTTGATTGGATTGGATATTTTGGATATTCTTGGCTTACGTAATTTTCAGGATATTTGCAATTAATTGACGTTTATAAAAGTCTCAAAAATCTTGTGTAAATAAATTTAATTCATAAAATAGATCACTAGAATAATTTCTCAAATTGCCTTATACTGGGTAATTGTGTTTATTCAACTTTAATATAAATAATTAAATTGAAATAAATGCAATAATTTTGTGAAACTTTTTTTTTAAACACAATTGCAAAATTTTAGCAAATAATTAAAAACACACAAAATTTCAAACTCCGTTAACTGTACAAGGTTGCAAGTTTAAAGATATTTCTCAATTTAACTTATTTCCATTGTCTTATACACACGTATCTTATAAGTTTCGATTTCGAGATTATTTGTAAACATTAAGACGAATAAATAAATTTTATCTAATCAACAAAAGAAATCTGAATATTTAGTTTATGGTATAAATACTGTTGTGGTTTCCAAATCGAACGTTTCGAAATTAAACGAAATTTTATACTTACGTAAACTCACTGAAACAGAAAAGTATTTGAACAGATTTCGAAATTCAAAATGCAATACTTTTAATAAATACATAATATAAAATATGGTAAGTAGATTTCGCAGGTTGTAGTATAATTCGGGATCCTTGCTTTATATAATTGGTGAGTACTCGTATATTTATTTGTGTGTTTAAACGTTAGTATTGCTAAATGTTATTAATGAACTGGCAATAATTGTTAAAAACGATTTACAAATTTTCTTGGCAAATGAAAGATTTCTTAGTACAAAGTTTGTTTTTACAATACATTTTTTTGAAAATATGTGTATACAAAATCAGCAATTAGAAATGTAAAAACCGCTATATTTGGACGGTTATTTTTTATAATAAAATTATACTTTATTTGTTTTACAACTTCCTCATTACAAGTACCTAATAAATATGATTTCTTTGTTTTAGTCGTATTTAAAATAATAAAAAATTAAAATCAAAGAAACTTATTCAATAAATATGATCTTCTACACCACATGATGTGTATTGAGTTGCTACTTTATTTTATGTCAATTTTCAATTCTAACTTTAGCAATGTATACGCGTTGAAATTTTAATTCTACTTTATGAGTTTATGCAGATTACTCAAATCTCCGTTACAACTTAAGGTTAGCACGTTATATTAATCATTTTGAAAATTGCTTTTAATAAAGTCATTTCGGTGCATTTATCATCATTTTTGTTGAGACTGTTAATGCGAACGATTAGAAAAGCAATTTTGCAATATTTCTGTGGGGCGTATTACCGCAGAGCAAACATAAACGATTTGGATTTTAATTGCATGTATATTTTACAAAATGTAAATACCCGACCACTTACTATGGACTTATGTAACTTGAAAATATTTTATACTCCTTAAAGTATGTAAAACATCATTAAAAACGAATTATGTAAATTGGAAATATTGCCACTTTCAATATTAAATATCATGGAAATTAAGGGGCGCATAAATTTTTTTAAAAGTTATGACGTCATCGACATTTTTTTTTTTAATGACAACCTACATTTTTATTTTTTATTTCGTTTGGATTTTTAAATCTGTTTTCAAGGGTGTAAAATTAAAAAAAAAACATTATTAAAATGTTAAAACAATTAATTTTACTGGTATTTTTTATTCAAGCATATGTTATTTTACATCGTTGAAAAGAGAATAAAAAATTCTATTCCGTAACCTATAAATTCAATATGGCACGCGTTTAACTTAAGGAAGTTAACCTCAAAAGCAGCCATCTTGAATTTTTGTTCGACACCAATTTTAAATTGGTCTCATCGAACACAGTGACTTTCATATGAAACTTTTTTTCGTATCTCTTATACTTACGAAGATATTTGACATACAAGAAAATGACAGTTTTTAGTTTTTTTTTTAAATATCTTCTGACAGGTTCGACATTTTGAACTTTTTCAAACAGATTTGAAATCAGCACATAAAACTGCAAAACATTGCCCATTTAACCAAACCTCCATCTTCAATTGTAAGAAAGTTACCCACGCAATCCTACTCGATCTGGGACACACTGTACATATTTGATAATTAATTATTGCATTAATCGGATAAACAATTCTTAACTAACAATTGAAATTTTTAACTCAACAGTTTGTTAATTAAAATTTCTCGTTGTTTTCTCGTTAATTATATTATTTTTATGACAGTTTTTATATGTATGTATAAATTAATGAAAATATAAATAAAAGATGTTAAAAATGAAATTCGATAAACAAGTTTTTATTATTATTATAGAGTTTACTCTATAATTAAAATATCGATTCATATTTATTCATTCATTCATTCATTAATCAATATGCATTCACAAACAGTAGAATCGTAAAAACTTCTTGAATGAATTATTCGGTAAATAATATATTCTTTAAATTTTATTGCAAAGGTAGGACGTACAATTTAGATTGTTGCTGCAAAGCTAAAACATTTTAATGTAGTCATAAATTATTGAATCCCGTTTTTTGCATTTTCCGAATTTGTTTCTCTTTTCCACCAATTATCTCTTAAATTTATGGCTTCGCTTTTTCTTCTACTGGTCGAACGATCTGAAGATTTACCCCCTTGATATGTTCTAACCTAGATTTGAACGTTGGTCCTATTTATTGCTCATTCTCACCGTTCCATTACTTTTCAGTAAAAATAACAAATAAAATAAATATCGTATTGAGCAACCTTCACATACAAATACATGCATCATATTTTTCCTTCAATGAGAGTAATTTTACCATTATTGCAATTATAAAAATAGTACTATTACATTATTAAAATAGTAATGCTTAAAATTGTAATACACGTGCCTTGGGCGTTTATAAAAATAAAAATGCAAATTGTTAAGCATCCTTATCATAGATCCTGTAAATATAGATCAGCTATAAAACTGACATGGTGGAAAATCCTTGAATATATAAAAATCGTAATATAAGAAACGGCCTTCACTCATCGAGCGTTCTTAGCGTTTAGCTCTTTCCATCCGGTCTATTATCTACAATAAAACAAATGCGAAATATTTTAAGATGTCTGGCTTGCTTACGAATTATGGTGTGGACTTATTATGCTCGAATCAATTTTTTAAACTCCACTTTCTTTGTAATTTTGTTGTCATTGAAAATTTCTAATTTTATTTTACAAAAATCTGTTATGTTTAATTTTGACCGGAGTCATTTACCTGCTGGTGTTTTAATTCGTTGCGTAACAAACCTCACACCAATAAATATTGACTCATTAATTTTCAATGGCCCCCATCGTTACTTAATGAGTGAAATCTGTAATTTGTTTGTGTAAAACTAAATGAATTTATTAATTTTTAGTTTTCAGTTTATCGTCAATTAGTAATTATAATTTTAATTTTATATTCATAATTAATTGATCGAATTGTGACTTTAGAAAATTAGGAGAAATCAACAACCTTGCCTTGAAAGCAAAGCAGAAATTGAGGTTCATAATTGCCGGGCTTCAAAATGATTTGCGCTTGAGACCTTAGCAATAAGAAACAGTTCGTCAACCTCATTGTTAATATTTGAAAATTATATCGCGCTAACTACAAACAAAAAAATAATACACCGTAAATGTTGTAAATGTGGTATTTAAAGGAGTGTTGTTGCAGTTAGGAGATAAAAATATTTAATTTTAAGTTTATGTACTAAAATATTTTTCTTAAAGTTTCATTCAATATGTAAATGGAATACAATTGTTATCATAAAATTTTATGAATATTGTAAATTTTTAAATTAAATAATAAATTATCTCGTTGGGTAATTAATATCTGTTACTGATTGCGCAATGGGTTGGCTTTGATTTATACTCGAGTGCAAAAATATTGTTCACGTATTTATCTTGTTTCCTATAGACATGCTTTCATAGGTCATGCAAATTATTTTAATAATTTATGAGAAATATTCTCGTTTTCTTATTTCTTCTGGTAACACTGTACAGGTGGGCAAATTTCGATGTTTTAATAGGCAATTTCGATAACAATAAGAGATATAAAAAAATTACCCTACCATCCTCGATCGCTTTTCTGGAGAAAAATTCAATGGTGAAAACCAAAGTTGGCTATCGTCTTTTGTTTTCGAGTTAGGCGCAAAAATTCGTTTTTTTTTCAGTTTTCGTTTTATGGCTATATCTTGCTTATTTCGAAAAATGAAAGAAAATAATGTCCACGTTCTTCAGTCACTTTTTTGATAAGAATGCAGTGGCGTTGTTATATTTTTAAAAAAGTTCTCCAAATTCGAGTTGTGACACAAAGTTATATATTTTTTATATGGAACTCATAGTTGGCTGTGGCTTAAATAAAAAGATAATTTTTTCCCTTTTCAACAATATAAACATGTATGGTCAATTATTAATTTTCTTACAGATTTTTCAAAAATTCATACTTTTCAAGGTCAGACTTTCATTGAATATTCAAACTGACGTCCGTCATTAGCAACACACAATTGACATCGCTTTGAAACACTCCGAACTGACGTTGATACAGAATTAACACACTATATAACATTTTCTCTTAGTTCGTTCATATTATTATTAGTATTTTT
>JAFFZR010025738.1:0-10203 GCA_018397195.1 Lethrus apterus | reverse complement strand
CTTCTCATCATTTCGACATCGTTTCTTAGAGTGTCTACTGCATTTTGGATGCGTTGCCATAATTCCTGCAGTAGACACTCTAAAAAACGATGTCGAAATGATGAGAAGGGTCCAGTTCAAATTTTTACGACGTGTTAATCTTTGCATTCACGCAGAACATTTGTTGTGAATTTTTTTCGTTGATTTAATTAAAATTTCTAGTTCGTGTTGAGGGTTATTATTTTTTTCTGCCTAAACTATAAGAAATGACGAAATGGAGTAAGAGACAAGAAATGTAGGTAACATATGTGTCTATCAGCAAAAAAAGTTTCAAAAGTATTCATCTAATAACAACAAAATTATGAGCTTCTTAAGATATGGATGACCATTTTTTGACCACTTACAAAACACGCAGAATACAAAATAACATGTCAAATAATGCTTTGTTTTAGTACAAATCCACACTCCAAATTTGGTCCCAATCGCGATTAGCGTTATAAAGTTTTCTTGAAAAAACGATTTCTTTTCAGGAAATTTGTATCCCTCTAGCGGCTAAACGAAGCAACTTTGAATAGAAGTAAGTTGGGTTAAATCGTCCTATTTTGGCCTCAGGAACATGTGTTATTATTTTGCACAGACCTTTCGGGGACACCTGTATAAAATTTCTTACCTGATTTCTTCTATATTCTAACACAGAAACTTCAAATAATTGCGCATTTTGTATTCCAATCCCACAAAACGTCAGGTATCTTTGAAACACCTCGACGTCATGTGATGTAAATTCTTTACTATCGTCGATTTTATTAATTATCTGGGCCACTCCTATAACTTCTCCTTCGTAATTACAGATGGGCATGCACAAAATTAAATTCGTTTTGTAGCCAGTTTTAAAGTCTATTTCACTATTAAATCGGGGATCCTAGAAACAAAAGACGGGCATCAGTATTTTCAAACAATGAAATATTTATATGTACTTCTATTGATCATTTTTCGGTTAGTTTCGATTTATGTCACGTAAAATTTTCGTCTATACACGAAAAAAAAAATTCAAGTAAAATGAATTCATTCCATTTTCAAGCATATTTTTGATTTGTAATTCAGATGTTTGTAGAATAAAAAAATTAAAATTGTGGAATAGCTTTGGAAGTTTATAAATGATTGTGAAAAAATATCAGTTACTTCATAGGTAGGTCTTCATACTAAGGACCGTCATAGGAACTCGTGAGATATATTTCCACAAAGATAAACAGGCATGTATTGCTTAAAAAAAAGAACATGGTCATTTTATAGAATTGTGTAAACAGTATGGAAAAATATAAAAGGCCACAGAGGGGTTTGAAACGAGAGATCAACAGCAGTTTGTTTTATACGAAACGGGAAGATAAAGGATGGAAGTCAAAGCGAGGAGGTGAGTACTAAAGTGCGAAATATACAAATAACAAAAATTCCCTCCACAATAAAATTTAGAAAAATTCTAAATACATATTTCGGCAACTCAGTTGCTATCCTCAATAGAAAACCTAAGAAGGAAACAGTGTTAAATTAGTTCTCTAGCTAAAGTGAAGATATGCTATTCACCAGATCACCAGTGGGTTAACACTGTGCGAAATGGTTAAAAAGAATGGTTCTGGAAGAGGTGAAAAAAAGGGAAGCAAGCAGAAAAAAGTTAAAATTTTTAAACGAAGGAAAAAGATGACAGAAGAGTTAGAAAATACAACTACTGTTTGAGAACGATTGGAATATTTATGAACTTTGCATTTATATTTTGTCGCACATGTTATTTTTTATCCTTTCGATCGATAGTGAAAAAACTGCACGTCTGTATCAAACGCATCTACAGAAAATAAAGAAGCGCTTGTCGATTGGTCGAGAAAATTAAATAAAAATGTCTTGCGAAAGTAAAAAATTTATATTTGAAAAACGATTCAACATATTTACTTTTCTACTAATACTTACAAAAGTCCTTTCTACTTTAACGGCTTCATGCGAGTTGGATTATAACGTCATAAAATTTTATTAAATCCAATAAAAGATCTACTAAAATCTGTTTCAGACGTCCTATTGACGAAGCAAATTAATTGAAAACCAATTAATTTGTATGCAATTGATATGTTTTTTTTTTTTAATATTCAAGGAAGAACAATGCACCATAGCAAGTAGTGAAAATATATTACATATTTAATGTGGAAATTTAGTTGGAATTATACCCCAAGTGTGTTTTGTGGTACTGATTATATTTGTGCGACACAAACATTTATCGAAGATGTATTTTCCGACTTGAAACACAATCTCTAATATAAAAGGGAAGAGGAAGATAGATAAACCCCTAATTTAAAGGCTAATTTAAAAGCATTTTTTTACTATTTATTTAAAAAAATGGCAGTTTTCCTTGGACATTTTTCGTGACCAAACGTTCTCTTTAATTTTAATAATCGATTCTAACTTAGGAAATTTGTGTTGGGTGTAGGGTGTAGGGGGTTAAAACTATAATTATATAAATGGTTTCTATATAAAGTATATAAATATTTGTCAAGGAAATAAATTTTAGCGATCGATATATATACTTCATCACGCTATAAAAATTGGAGCTGCCGGTCTCGTAAATCTAAAATTAAGTTTTATAGGTCGCGAACGACAATGGCCATTTCACTGATTAAATTTTGTAATTACAAATGTATTGGAAATTTGTCACTGTTATATGTGTTTTGGTTATTGTGATAAATTATTGTTTTAACAGTTTGGACAAACTCTTAAACAAACTCTTAAACAAACTCTTTAAAAAACTATGAGTTTATTTTAATTTTGTACTTTTTTTCCGGCAATTTTAGTAAAATTTATCTATTTTAGTAAAAGCGTACACATAAACTCAAGTTTAAATAGTGTAGGCAAAGCGTGCCGTGCCGCCCAAAAAGAACGCCCACTAAGAAATTCAGTTCGTATCGTAAGAAGAATTTATTAATTTAATTACATGCAATAATAATATATGGGACATCCAGATTTTATTGCTTTTAGTAGTAAGTGCACCTTTGCATGCAAATCAGATCACTTTTGTGTATGGTATGTAAACCGTATGAATATTTATTAAGCAATTATTTACATTTTTTAATACCGATTATTCATTTCCCATATCTGGTAGTAGTAGTGTATGCAACATGGACGTTTTTAAACTGTTATATACACATCTTTTACACTTCACTTTATATTCAAAATGATAGAAGTACAAGAAAATTTAAAATAGTACGCGAATTAAGAAAAAGACACTGTAAACTTGAATACAAGAGAATCTAAAAAGCTATGAAAGAGAGAAAGGAAGTGGACTAATTTGCATGTAAATTATTGAAGAACCGCCGTTTCTGCGAATTTTGGTTTGTTCCTTAACACAAAGAAACTGGAAAACGGATAGAAAGAATACCGAAAATAATACAGTAAATTTCTTGGGGGAGAGGAAGTAATTTCCGACAAATTGGACGAAGAAAATAATCTATTAAGTCAAAAATAGTTCAGTGTTATTATTTGGAAAAATTAGTGCTAAGCACGGTGAACAAAATTTTCTTTATGAGTAGTTTCTTCAAATTTATGGATTAACTTACTTATAACTTATGAACTGCTAGGTCAATATTATAATTTCATAAATTCATAAATTATTGTTGCAAATTTTTATAAACCCTTAATAAACGTGTTAATGGCAATAAAAATAAATGCAAAATGTCTTGCCAAGGGATGATAGGTTGGGATCCCTGATTTAAAATATACTAGTTAGAAACTTCAGTCTACTTTTAGTAAAATTAAATGAGACGTGAAAGGGCATCCCTTCTCTATGCCCTTTCACGTCTCATTTAATTTAACAATAATAATAATAACTGTGGTCACAATGGGCGGAATGAAAAAAAATTATGTGGCTACAATGAGCGGGATGGGCAAGTGGAATCCACTAAACTGAATTTATTTCAAGAAAATCTTCGAATAAATAAATTTTTTTTGCCACATGGGTTTGATTAAAGATAAACTTCGTATGTATACTATTTTTATTTAAAAAAAAATGCATTTGAAAATATATATAATAAAATATTGTCGATTATCACAATGTGGATAATTAAAAAAATGAACCTGCCCGACATTTTCCTGAAAACATCTCGTTTTTGTAGTTTTGTGTCACAGTTTTTACATTTATGACAAGACTTTTGCGAATTTCATAATTTAAAACATTATAAAAGTGTTTATATATAATAAAATATTGTCGATTATCACAATGTGGATAATTAAAACTAAAAATGAACCTGCCCGAGATTTTCCTGAAAACATCTCGTTTTTGTAGTGTTGTGTCACAGTTTTTACATTTATGACAAGACTTTTGCGAATTTCATAATTTAAAACATTATAAAAGTGTTTGATGACATCGAAATATGGAGAAAGTAATAAATAAACACTAATGAAAGCAAAAATGGCATAGTAATAGTTAGTACCTGTCAGTGACATAAAATTGATAATAAAGCTACACAATTTATTTCCTTGTCCCAATAAAGGAAATTAAATGGGTGTAATAGAAATAGTCATATTAACGATATAAACTTACCTAATGTTTTACATTCCTTGATTCCAAAATTATTTTTTATATAATAAGTAACGCATAGAAACGATAAAGTTAATCCATCAATGGCCAGTTTCAAATTAAAATAAACTAAAAAAATTGTTTCATTATGCCCAACACAAACAATAGGAATTGCAAATAAGTGTCTTTATTAGAGCTTTAAGCTTTATTTTGATTTTCTTACAACGTTACAACCTCAAACAAAGAGTAATAAAGAATAATTTGGTATAAATAAGATTACAATAAACTTCTTCCTGTAGTGGTATTTTTTTACAAAGATAATGGAGAGAGAAAACATAATAGTAAGTTAAAATATCTGGTTTAAGCAATAAAATCCAACACTTTTTATATTAGAAATAAATAATGCAGAATTAGTGTTCATATATCCAGTAGATAAAACACAGTAGGAAGAGCAGCTTACAAAAGAAAACATACAAGGATATGATTTTAAGATGGGATGGGTGAGCATCAAATACATTAAAGTTGATGTGTGATGAACGATTAAATAATTGAACCTCTGCCATTTTTAACATAAATATGTTTGACAATTGACGATTTTCCGAGTTTCCTGACAAAAAATAAAGTTCCCGTACACGATCATGGTGATAATAATATCTATGATAAAACTATCGTAGTTTTATTTATATTACATATACAGTGGCACACCGAAAACAAAACAGACGCGTTTTCAGTATTTAGACGCTTTAAAAAAGAAAACGCTCAGGCAGGTCAATTTTCTTTGGAAGGGGGACTTAGTTGTAACCCTAAAAGGGGGGCGAAGTTCGCCCTAAAAATTTTAAATGGCAAGTGGTATTTATAAACCTATAATTTGAAAGTCCAATCGATGGGCTTTACAGAAGTGTTTGAATTTTTTAATTCTGATCATTACTTCCCAAGTTAATGAGCTTTGAATATTGAAACTTTCTTAATTATTTGTCACCTTGGAGATTAGTTGCTTAAAAAACACTGAAACAGCTGAATTTTCTTTGCAAGGACACATGTTTTACCCCAAAATTTTGAAATAGGAAGGGGTATCTACTCGGTTTGGAGCATTTAGCTTTTTTAGTTACAGACCCGGTAAAAAAAAATTAAAACAGTTTGAATATTCAGAGCTTAATAACTCGGGAAGTAATGATCAGAATTCAAACACATCTGTAAAACCCATCGATTGGGCTTTCAAATGAAAGGTTTATAAATACTACTTGCCATTTAAAAATTTTATGGCAAATAGATAAAATATTTATCCCCTTTCATAGAAAATTGACCTGTTTAAAAAAAAAAACTTCTAAATACCTGAAAACACGTCTGTTTCGTTTTCGGTGAGATTTTTTTAAGATAAGCATGGATACCGCAATAACAAAAGCTTTTAATTAACTTCATGAGAGCTTTCGCAGATTTAAGCAGGATTTAGATATTACCAGCTTCTTCGGCTCATATCTCTGTTCAAAGCAAGAGAAGCGTAACTTAGTTTTGTTGGACACTCCATTTTGTTTCGTAAAAGATCAGCTAATCCTACGAACCCGGAGTTAAGATTTTTTTTCATTCTTCTTACTCTCTTTTTATGGCATGGTGATTCAAGGCAAGTGCAAGAAATATGATGAAATGAAAAGACGTACTGAGGAAAATAAGACAACATTGATAAACTTGACCATTTTCAATAGAGGATGTTCGACGAAAAGTCTATAAGAGAATTGTCGGTAGAAAGTTGCAAAAAGCAGTGGTTCCACAAGGATCGGTTTTAGGACCATTAAGTGGAACACGCTTATTCGTTAATGACGTCAGTATTTTATCTAATCAATGTATTTCAGGAAAGATACAAAATAAGGCAAAGAACAGTAGTACAGAGTGAGCAACTGGAAGTGACCACCACGTGACCACATACGTCACAAACATAGTGTATTTTTTTGTTTTACTGCTACCCATACTGCTTATTGTATTTACGTTCTGTCATCTGTCATTTAACGTGTTTGAAAGCGCTAGTTTTTATGTTTCTCCAAATTATTTCTGTATTAAATGTATTCTATTAAAAAGCAATTTATTCTTCTAAGTAAAAAAAGAAGTCATTTTGAAGGTATACAAGTACTGATCAAGCTAATAATTTGACACTTCTCTTCTTTTATGGTTATATTTATAAAATAGTACCAACTTAGCAATGTCGCCACCTTAAAATTTGAGGTCACGTGTTGGTCACTTCCAATTGCTCACTCTGTACATTAGGAGATAATAATATTTTCATCGAGAATTATCCACATGATGACGTGGACCAATGATATTTTAAAACCAAGATCATATGCGCCAATCAGAACAATCTTATACTGAAAAGATTCATGGTGCTTTTCTTGCCGCTACGTCATAGTTTTGCCATGACAACTTTAAAAATACATGTCATTTTGACAAATGTCAGTGTTATAATTCATTCGGATAATTCTCCAACCAAAGAGCATTCGTGCTCAACTTTTGTCTGGCAAGATTTTGATTTTTTTATTTTTTTATTCGCAATGATTGCTAAAGGCAATTAAACTCGACCAATTTCTTTGGAAAAGAGCTTTTCGTCGAATTGGTCTCGTTTAATTGCCAAGCAACCATTGCTCATACAAAATAAAAATCTTTCCGGCAAAAGTCGAGCACTCATGCTCTTACGTATGACAATAAACAAATCCATAAAATTTCAACATTTTTAGGCTTTCACTTCGTACGAAATAATTGCTTCTACACATATACTGTTTGTTTATCATTAATTTTACTTCGTTGCGTCTCTTATAACAATGAAAATAATTAAAGCAAAACAATTATAATTACAAAATGAAAAAAACAAACGAGACGAAGTTCGCCAATAGGCTCTCTACCACGTAACCTCCAACCATATAGTACATTTCGTGTTCTTATGGCCACTAAAATTATATTATGTTCATCAATTTAAATACATACAACATGCCAATATTGACGTAAATGTAATCATCGTTGGACCCTATAGACATAGACTAATGCGATATTTGCCCGGAAATGTTGGAAATAATCACTACGTATGTATACTAATGAATGCATCTATCCCGAAAATTGAATCAATGTAAACGTAATCAAGTCGACGATAAACCGTGCATTGATTGCATTTATCACTCGCGCGTCTAGTCAAAGTGATCATTTAATCAAGTTATTAGAAGCTCATCATCAACCAAACTAGAATATCACGATAAAAATGTATTGTGAAAATTTATAAAAATTATACTCACTTTATAAGCGTCTCTGATATTAATGAGAGTCTTGTATTGCGCTACTGTTCCAGCAATTCCAACTCCAAAAGGAATTCTGATATCTTCCGCCCGTGCCTGTTTAACAGCTTCCTCCAACTCACTGTCATGCCTTACATCAAAAAGTTTCGCCACGAGGTACCTATTAGTAGGGCTACCGCGTGCCAAAAATAGCGAACCTCTGTCAGCATGCGTTAAAAGACTTACATTTTTCAGTATTTTATGACACAGTACGTCTATATCTAATTCATTAGCTACGTCTCGAATGAGTTCCATAAACAATTCGGACTCCTCCATGGACTCAAGGTCGCAATGAGGACGGACATTTTGAGTTTGTTGGTCATTCTTGGCGGGAGTGGCGGCCAGCCAAAGTTGGAAAAGGTCGGATGTGATCGAAGTTCGTTTGGACAGCGTCGCCGGTTGTAAAATTGCTTCCTGCACGCGCTGTCGAAGTTCTGGCGTCGCATGATCACGCAACCAGCATTCCAATACGTTCGAGTTTTCTTCGAACCAAAGCCCCACCGACGCCAAGTCTTCCTCGGCGTTGGGAGGCGGCGTCATCGCCCCGCATGTCCCTAAGAGGCGCGAGGCCACGAGGATGCCTTCCAGGTAGACTGCACGAAACACTGTTTCATACCGACTGGCACATGCACGTCCCGGACAGAGATGCGTATTCTTATTGATCTATGATGCGCGGCGCACCTCCTAGTTCACAAGGCCCGATGCGACGCTTAGGGTAACTACCCTGATTACGTAATTTCCACTAATGTGCGGATGCTTTAACACGTCTGTCCCATCAGGACATCTGCATGCAAACTAGCTCGGGAAAGAGGTAACATTTACCTCTTTTTAAATATAACTAGGAACATTAATATTCACGCCTTGTTTACAGTACATTGTACAAACGTGCAATTAAGGTTTATATGTTAAATTTTATTACACTTTTAATGAGCATAAAGTAACGAGAGCGACAAATTCAAATTTAAAATATTTCAAACACGTTCTTAACGTCAACGCATGCACCTATTATGCCATTATTCTTAATACAAATACCACCAAAACATATATAACAATTCATTGCGGTTAAATAAAATATGAGCACACACTGTAAACACATTTAACTTGTTTATTTCGTTAAATATCGCTCTTGTTCAAAAAAGAACAATGGACAATGCATTTATATATAAAATAAAGTAAAAAAGTCAATGCCTAGATATTTATAACCAAGAATTTGAAACTGTTCAAAGATTATCTTCACACAGAAAATTGTGAAACATTACAAATTTGATCAATATTAAAATTAAAGAAGACTTGAAAATTTGAATGAAAAGTCAGATCAAATTTTACAAACTGTCAATTTGTCAACTAATCTACATAAATGAAAATCAATTGCCACATGTACATGTGACGGAGCATCACTTGAGAACCAATCCACGGAAAGTGGTCGAAAAGTCCATTTCAAAATGCCCCTGCAAACGGTAATTAAAAATTTCAATATTCCTTTCAAACGCATTTTCACATTTTTCAGCAAATTTATCAACTTTTCTTTCTCAAATCGCGCCGTCGCCACGCGATTTTCCGATGCGAAATTTTCTCCTCTTTTCAACGGTATGCGACACGAAGGGGTTATGTGTATTTTTTTGCAAAAAATTACACTAGTTTCCAAATTTAGAAAAAAATTCTGTACATTAGGTGCCACTGTATTTTTCTTGTGTACTTTGGCCCGCCAAACTCGAAAATTGCATTAATTTTTTTGTATGGATGCGTTTTCGAGATATGAATTTTTTAACTTTTTCTTGGTTTTTTTAGGAAGTATATCTCGAGTTAGGAACGTCCAATCTCGCCGTTCGGCACATCAAATTAAAGATAATCGAATCACAAATAAATGTTACTAATATTGTTTTTCAGTCGTTTCAGTAGTTTCAGTGCAATGGCCCATCATATGACAAAAAAAAAAGTTTTTTTTGGTCCAAATCAAAATCGATAATTCAATCTATCACGGAAAAAAAATATAAATCGTGGAAATATAACCAGTTTCTTGTTTTTTACGTAGAGTTTGCAATTTTACGAAGAGAAAAAAGTATTTAGGATGAAAATCTATGTAGAAATGTCGAAGTTATGGTCAATTATATGTGAAAGCACCAAAATTCAATGTTTTCTTTATTTTTGTATTTTTTCCTTATTTATAGCATACGTTTATTTTTATTGTACTCTTTCAGTATTGTCCTTTCAATATTTTGGAATCAGTTTCTCTTATGAGGAACCAGATATAATCTCCTGTCAATCACTCATCCCAAAATCCCTGGTAGCGCGCGCCGGTCAATGGTCATTTCTTGGTGGAATCTCTCACGATACTCGTCGCTAACGTCACAAAGATTCTGCGGGGGG
>JAFFZR010025736.1:0-10284 GCA_018397195.1 Lethrus apterus | reverse complement strand
TTTTAATATAAAATAAGTAAATGAGTATCAAAGCAAGCAGTTCGAAAATGCGACTGGCAATTGTTTTTTGAGTATGCCATTGTAATCAGTAGAAAAAACTACACATTTTGGATGTATTGACCAACACTGTAGCTTCTCTAATAACGAAGTTATCCCATGTGCGGTGACCTGTATTAATGTCGTCGTAGCTCTTTTGTTTTTCATTTCTGGGTTATAGTAGTATAAGATTTTGTGCAAAATTTCATTTTCTACCGACTGCTACGTAAATATACAGGATGTTCCATTTTAAAAAAACTAATTATCTGAGTTGGCTCTGAAATGTGATGCGCAATTGTTTTTTTTTTTGTGTGGGCCGTTGTAATCAGCGGAAAAATCACTGCATCTTTGCTAATTTAACCGACTCTGTAGCTCCAAAAATAACGAAAATAGCAATAGTGCGCAGATAACTTTGAACACCCTGTATATTGTTTGACACCCTTATTACCAAACGCATAAAATCGAAATGGAAATTCCGTAATTAATACTGTCTTTGTGATCGACGAACTCAAAAGCCTTGAATAGGTCACAGAAAACACCCACCGTGTATCAGTGGTCTTCTGATGTTGTGTTTATATTGTTTATAGGGTTATTGATTGCGTCACTGGTGCTCAATATTCGAGAAACAAGGTGAACGACAACACCTTAATTAAGTGTTATAACAACTTGATATATTTTTTTATTATTCTCGATCTTTTACGTTTTTAATTTTGAATGATCTCTAAATTTAATGAGGTAAATAAAGTTTTATTTACGATTTCAATTCAAAAGAGCAAGATGATATTTGCGTTACTGAAACTTTCATAAAACAATTGATAATTGATTTAAAAACAAAAAATCGTGAAATTCCGTTTTCTTGTGTTTGTGTCGTATTCATAATTTTGTGTTTTTTCTTTCTGATTCGGAGTAAATTAATTTAAAATGCTAAACACACACAAAAAAATTGTTTTTTTGTAACTTCAGAAAAATCACATTTTCTGTAATTTTCCATAATTATTCACATCTATTTTAGTAAATTTTGACAATACGTACTTGCACTGGCAGACACAAAATGCCTGAGCGTTGTATCGATCTAATTCCGACCATAATTCCCGAATTTTCCAGTAGAGTCGCTGTACTACCACCTCGACTAACTCAATATATCCTACTTCTGAATTTTCAATAAGTTTAGGTATTCGCGCGTCCGTTAATTTTATAAATATTTCATCAATGAATTTCAAACTTCGGAGCATAAAGAAAATGACGTCCGTAATTAGATTTACGAACTTATATTTTTATACAAAATTGTAAATAATCTGAAAATGTATATATTTTTTTAATTTATGTGCTGAATATTATATAAAAAGATTGAAGAAACCAATGTGTAAATATTTGGCTAAGGATGGTAACTTGTATCAAATTTAATTAATACTATATATTTTCTTATTTTCCAAACATTTTTTCCGTTAACATTAATATATTATTTAGTTTATAATAAATAATATTACGTTCCAATCTTATTCTATTATTTAGTTTTTTTTTGTGGAAAGAATGTCAGAATACGGTAAATGGGATATAATGAAAATGCCATGAAACTTACATATTTTAATTAACGATGAAACTCAAAAAGGCAGTAATATTACATACAAAATATGGCATTTTGTGATCCCTCTATTTAATGTGTGAATATTATAAAACTTGGAAATGTAAAGCTTGGTGTATCTTCTTATTTACAGTATATTCTATTTATTAGTTCGTAGTTTATCAGCTTTGTTTTAAAATCATTTGAAAAATACTTCTATGGTTCTCAATCTACAAAAATTAAAAAATAATCAATATCTCGAAAATTATTAATTTTAACTTCATATGTTGCTTATTCAAATTAATAGACAATTAAATTTTGCTTTCGACTAATGTATAAAAATATAGCACTTCCATTTAAAAATATTAAGTTTTCCGCATTTCAATTGTTTCAAAAACAAGAAGATTTATTAAGCATGTTGTGTTACATATCGAATTTTTAATGCTTTTACTATTATCACTAAAGATCCCTCTAGCGTTGCATAAAATTTCGTGGTCTTGCTGTATTTCGTTATTGAACTATAGGCGTTTTGCCGAAGATCGTCAGCTGTCAAAATTTCCGAATAAATAAATATCTTAAAAACGAATAGACATAGACAAATATTATCTTATACAAACTTATATTAAAATTACCCAGGGAATTCTAAAATGTAATAATATATAGGGTGTTCCATTTAAAATTTTAAAGTTGTTCGTGGTTGCGCAAAAACGAAACACTCCGTATAACTGAAAATAATTTAAGGTGGTGGGACCATAAATTCAAAAAACTTTTGTCTTAAAATATTTTTTGTATTTTGCATAACAACGGAGATATCGAAGAATATCACACTAATGTGACAACCTGTATATATTTTTGTAATTTACACATTTGTTTACTGGAATTAAAATTACAGAAATTCTAAAAGCTCGAGTTCGAAATGAATGTTTTTTAATTTACAAAATTTTCTTTACGATACTGTAATGTGTGCTACAAGTAAGTTTGTTATTTTGTGAACAACTTGAGTTATATATCACTAAGGAAATGAAATATTTTACGAGGGCAAGTCCCATAAATTCTTTGGCTCAATTTGTCTGTCGACGATATATTATTTGGTTTTAATGGGCCTTTAATTTTCTTCTTAATATATTTCTTTATGAACGTGATTTTTTGATATAACTTGTTTACAACGAATTATAAATGATTGGGAAACTAGTCTTGACATTGTAGAATATATTGCTATGATATTTTCTATGGTAAATAGAAAATAAACGTAAATGTTTAAAAATCTTATTGTTACTTACAGATTTCCAACATGAAAACAAGGAAAAACATAAACAAAATTAAATAATTATAACGCTTTCATTATCATCTGCAGGTCCAGGAATCAATAGGCATTATTTATTTGCATTCTTCTCGAACAGAAGAGTGGTGTGAATGTAAACGAAAAGAACTCTTCGAGGACGATGAAAATTTTCTTAAATGGAATGATCCTGCACCCAGACAACCACATCCCATCCATGATAAAGAGTTCGAGAAGGCATGGTTGTGGCCATCGAAATCGTCTAGAACGCAATAAAGGGCTCCAATATGGACAGGTGCTCGTCGGAATAAAAGGACAAGTCAGCTCCTGGTGACTTCATCAAAGCACCAACCTAAAAGGAAAAACACTTCAATTCAATAAATTACGTTATGATGTGTAAACATCAACTTTAATACAAGAATCAAAAACAATTTAAATGCACATTTACAAAAGGAAATGTTATCAGAATTAATATTATCAATCTAAATTTACATTACAAAAAATAACATATTTTAGAAATGTCATAGATGGCAGCACTATACAAACTCGCACAGCGCAACTTGGCAACATTGTTTAAAAATCTGCACGAAAATTCGAAAAACGATAAGCGATCGTGTCAAAATTTTGCTATAAAAGCGACGTACTCACCATAAATCGCTAGAGTTGATGCGACCAGGAAAAACTCCTAAAAAGGAAGTGATGTTGTGCTCCTTCGTGAAGTGTTGTGCCATTTCTTGTGCAATTTCGGATTATAATACAGTACCGGCTGAAAGAATTAAAAATGAACAAGGTCAGTCATACAATATTTTTCAACAATTAAATTAAAATCCAATTTAATTAAAATTGGACAACAACAAATTTCGAATTTTATTTTGAGATTGTCAAACTAAGACCACCGAACGACAGGGGTACCAACAGGCAAACTTCAAAATCACTATTCGTAAGACGGCAAGCATATTAAATCTATTTGTAAGAATCAAATTACGTCCTTTGCACTAGAGTTCGTTTTTCATAAATGAATAATTTAATTAGATATTTATTTATTTGTTGTTGACTGATTTATTTTCAAGTTTTTCAATATATTTATTTAAATTATTACAATCGTTTCATTTGTGTTTTATGCTTACACTTTAAACATAAGAACGATCACCATCATAAGTATAACATAAAAATTAAATGCCATGGTAGGTATAGTAAAAAAAGATAAATCACAGTGTCCAAAGTTAATACTTGACAAAAAATAAAAGTTAAATTCAAAAATTAACCGGCACAAATATCACAGCAATATGTTCTTATTTTTTATAAATTATATTTTTTGATTTCCACATTCCAAAATAATGTCCTTCATGACAAAATCACTTTGTATAAAAGTTTTCAATCTTGAAAAAGAAAACACTGTTCCAAGAAATTGCTAAACTTTTACTTTTTTTTAAACAAGCAAGACGTTGTTAACCGATAACCGGAAAAGTATACGAACAAATTCACCCTTGAATATTTTACATCAAGACGGACGAATTCCGTAATTCTGAATACATATTTGCTAAGTGCAAAGAAAAATCTTATATTGAATACTGCCTCCAGATAAAGAGATGCAAACACGTTACATATTGAAAGTTCTCTCGAGATATCGGCTTGTAACGATGAATGTATTACGTGTCAGGAATTTAAATTAGATGATAAAATAATCGTTTAATTACTACATGGATAGAAATTAAAGCGAGGAATAATTTACTACGTTCACTTCGTGTTCTAAATGTGCGATAAAAACGTTTTAATATGTAATGATTAATTATTTTACACTTATTTATATAAGCTTTTTTTTTATAAGATTTCGCATAAGGATAACATTGACTACAATTGTTACAACTTTTTGCAATGTAAGAAATGTTGAAAATATTTTTTTTGCGATGGGTCGATTGAAGCTTGATACTTGAAGCAGACAACCTTGACGTTATTCAGAAAATTTGAATGAATTAATTAAATGGCGATTTCTGTAAATGAATGAATTTATAAAAAATTAGTCCTTGAGTTTTTATTTTCTTTTACATTAGTCTTCCTATATGTAGGATTAATTTACACCTTGCTGGCGGTAGGTTAAAGCTGAGCTTTTTATGAATTTTCAACATTAGCAATCTCATCGGGCTAATTATGTTGTTAAACGGTAAAATTACATACTTGCGAAGTGAATGTTTGTTGAATATCTTAATCGTGCAAAAAAGATGCCAATAACTAAAAATAGAACTTCCGTGTTGAGAGATTTACGATAGGATTAGGTCAGTTTTTATCGTTAAAATTGTGTTCTGAAACATCCAGTACATTTCACAGTTACGAAGCATAAAAAATGACTAAATGATTAATTAACCTATTTTTTTTTCATTCGTAGCCGAAACATCAAGGCCCGTTAACAAAGAGTTGGCGTAGGAAGTGATCGATCACAATGAATCGGAACAAAGGGGTTTAGCACCGGATAACTCACAACGTCGGTTATTAACACCGAAAAGAGCAAGGCTACAGGCACGGTAAGGGAAGGCTATGGCAGATGGGATTTTCCCAAAACGTTATAACGATTCTTCTGGGAATATTTCCATAACGTTGTCCACGACGAGGAAACTAAGGAAAATGTAATTTGAAAATTTGTTCTACGACTTGAGATACATGAATTGTTAATTTTTTCTTACACACAACAGTTGAAAATTTATTGTTTTCACAGATTTTATACGTTGCACGTTGGAGATAAAAATTATTATTATTAACGTTTTTAAATGGTAATAATACTGCTCTCAGTTATAGTAAAGAGTAGAAATAAAATATAATACTATTTATGTGTCGTAATAAATGTATTTTTATTACATGTCACCTTTTATCCGTTTGCCTACTAAGTATAATTTAAATGTTTTGTCATTTTATTCCAAAACTATGATCGATTGTCGATAGAATTGTTTTTCGTATATGGTATGGGCATTACACCATATCGTCAAGATTAACACATTCACAGTAGAAAAAATGTCAGGTAGGTCCTATAATAATCATTAACAAGTAACAAAGCCGCATGATTAACGACTATCGTAGCTTCAAGTAAGTCATAACTCATAAAGTAACCGGCCTTACAAAATATATGGGCGTTATAATTAAAGAGTTATGTCGGTGGAGAAATCCAGGTGATTGCATAATTTAACGTCTTCCGGGGGGCAATCTCTTAGGCGAATAGCTTTTTGTTAGCATTGCGGCAGCTTACACCAAACTGGTAAGAAATTGCAGGAAAACGATTAATGGCAAAGTTATGCAATTATAAGCGTCATACTTAAGTATCATTTAACAATTTAATAATAAAGATAAAATCATTAATTTTAATATGCAGCCAAATTAATTTTACACTATGAATGTGGGATGGATTTAAACAATTTATTTTTTATAAATTATGTATGTCAGGTTTAAAATTAATACCAGTATTTTGAATAAATGAATTTATTGTACATAACTATGACTAAATAATTATTTACATTACTTAAAACTGTAGCAATATGGCGCCCACACAAAAAATGCTGATTTGAATTTTGAGCAACTGTGTTCCTTCCCTTTCTTCTAATACTAATTCTTCTAGTACTTTGAATAAATGAATGAATTCATTGTACAATGCAAGCAAGTTACGCGTAGCTTGCGAATATGTAAAGTCGATGTCTGTACATACTGCTATGATATTTTTGTCCCTAATTTAATTTGGTTATGATCTACATAAATAACTGTCCAATATAATTTTAAAATCGAGTTACCCGGTTATTGTTGTATTTATCCTTTAGGTTAGGCACCTCACAATACAACAATTTATTACTCGGGACCACTTTCCGAACACCAATTTTATGCACTATTAGCACAGGGTTTTCCTGGTTTTAGTCCTTTCAGGAGGTGAACCACAATCAGCCTGAAGATTTTTAAGCTGCGTTCGGCCTTTTATAGATAAAATTGTGAACAAAAACTATTCCTGCAAAAACTTAGGTTAGGAGCTCCCTCACTGGTCATGAAAGTAATTATGATTTTTGAAGTTAGAAGTAGCTCATACTAACTAAGCGCTCATGCCGTTAACTTAGGCAGCCAAATCAACTCATTTTTATTTTTGGTTTCAGGAATGATGGAAAACTGAATTCGAAGATTTTTAACATCATCTGTAATCCAAAATACTCCGGGGTGCATTCCTTCAACGAGTTGCCATCATTCATGATTATTTCTATATTTCTATTTAAGACAATTATGTAACTTAATAATATTCTATAAAATTTCTTAACTAAAATTATATTTAACTAGTCTGTATGCTAATAGGTAACTGATTTTTAATATTTTTATTTAATTATTATTAAATTTAATTATTTCCATTAGGAAATAACACAGCAATACGTAATTGTCATAATTTTAAAAAAATGTCTATATTTTTTATCTTTAAATTTAAAAGGTGACAAAATATGTAAAAGTCGGTCTTTCATTTCCGCAATTTAAATATGTATATTTCATAATATTAATAATAATAATTTTATAATATTAAAATCGAGTAAATCGAGTTAATACATGGTAATAAATATTACTAATTAATTAGTAATATTTATTACCATGTATTAATTTTTAAATAAATAATTAAAAATACGGCTCAAGTTTCTAAATTAACGGAAACTCGCATTATTCACGTTACCAAAGTAACGTAGATTCATCAAATCTAATTCGAAAGATTAATAATTACTCATCCACGAAATCGTTTTCTCTTAAGCGCTAGAAATGAAACATTCAAATTAATTGAAATTCCACACCTCTCCATAAATTCGTGTATACTTAACGGCGACGGCGGCTTTCGTTCGTTATATCAAGGTGGCTGTATTGTATTGTATTGATTGTGTATTCGTTGTGTTACTGATATTGTTTGGATTATTTAAATTTACAGCACACACCGTAGAAAAATCTTCATGTTGTGTTATTTTAAAATATAAATATTTAACAAAGTATTAATGTAGCAGCCCAATCCAACCCAATCGTATTTTTTTATTTATTATTTTTTTCAAAACATTTAACAAAAAAACGTGTTTTTGTAAGCTCATTTTTTAGCAAACGTTAAATTTTTCATTTTCATTGAAATTTTCCAAAATTTAAATTTTAAGGGGATATTCAAAATTTTGACAGTTTTGTCCTACAACCCGATTCAATTTTTGTCATTTTAATTTTTTTTCCAAAATGAAATCGTCATTTTTACGTCCAAATGTCAATATAAATTAAAAACTGAAAGAGATAAATAAAAAAAATTAAAAAATTGAATCTTTTTTTAAATTAACATCGTGCCTCCAAGAGCTTTCGCCCCCTAGTTCCCCCATACTTTGTGCACTCCAATTTTTTTCATTTTTCCTAAAAGTTTTCGTTACTTGAGTTTTATTTCCAATTTTTTAAACTTCATAAGCTAATTTATTTTTCCAAAAGTTCGGATGTCCAGATTCTCAATTTTTTACTAAATATTTTGTTGGAGTTTACAACTTAGAATTCGTTCATAATTTTTTCAAACAACAAAAATCGCATTTTAAGAAAATTTTTCTTAAAGATAATGAATATTTTAATTTTTTTCCATGGCAAGCACCGACGACGACGACGCGACTTTCTCAAATGTCTGTTTTGTAAGATTTTGTCAATAAGAAAATAAAGTTAGATTTAGTTGAGAACATTGATGTATCAGCCTTATATGGTTCTACAACCTACATCTGACTTTCCATTTTTTTGCATCCTTTGCCATACTGTCCTCTCATCTTCGTTATATATCTACGCCCCTACGTTTAGAATGTTGTTGTTTTGATCATTTTTATTTCTGCACTGATTTGTTCTTGGTATGTATATTTTTTGATTTTGTGGAGAAATTTGTAGGCGCTTTCCAATTTTCGATTTATTTCTTGTTTCACTAGTTTTTGAGTTCCGAGCTTTTCTGTTCGTAATATTTGACCTACAAAATTAAGAGTCAAATAATTAAAATAATAAAAATTATCTACGATGTTTGGAAACAATTATGCTTTTCAATTATTAGTATAAATAACTATATAATCCAAGAGATTTTAAACAAAAGCGTCTATTAGGCCATTAGAAACGTAATAATACATCGACATTTGAATTTAGTGTAGGCAAAGCCGATCACAACCTCTTCAGGTGGGCTTTTATGAGACTAGTTCTCGGATGTGTGAGTGATCAATGCAAATGTCGAGTTCGGTGTGAGTTTATACAAACATACTGCTTTGTTCCGGACAGGCTTATATAAAGTAAGTCAAAATAATTTGTAAAGAATTTCATCAGAGGTGGGGGTTCTTTGCATATCTGGGCGTAATTTGCTGTAAATAATTAAGATTAGTACTAATAGAGATAAATCCAATCATAAGACTTACCAAAAATTAGACAAAAGTATAACAATCTTCCGGAGATGGGCGTCAAGGGCTCCGATGACTACTTATGAGGGGTCGTTTCGGAATCCGAGTTTCCAGTATACTAAAGATGTCTGCTGGAGGGTCATATTGTCAAGTTTTACGGTGGCAGACTCCGGGAGAAGAAATTTCAACCATATGGTCGACATAACCAAAAAGTTCACCGGATTTTTCTTTTCGTCCGGGTTTCCAACACGACTGATGATCCGGGATGGTAGTCAATCCAAGGGGATGGAATCCTGGAGGGTTTATGTTCACCTAAAATTTCATTGCTGTGTATATATTATGACTTTCATAACTTGTTTTTTTTTTATTTAGAATTTGTGCGGATTCCGACATGTGATCGTAATGTGGATATTTTTATTAGGATTAAGGGGGTGTACTAATAGAGTAGAAGTAGATATAAAGGCATTTTATTATGATTCTTAAAGAAAATTAATATTTCAGTTGGCAACAATCTAGGGGAATTTGTTAAAAATAATTTTAAGTTGGCCAACATAAGGACCTGAATCGCTTGGCATGTTTTTATAAAATTGAAAGAGTATATAAACTAGCAAGATTTTTTGAAAAATAAGATCCGATTTCGCCAGCCAAGGATAGGTAAATATATATATTGTTTATAATTATTTGATTTGTTTATTATTTTTATTAAATGTGGAATTTTTGGTAACTTTGGGACTTTAAAAATTTGTGTTTGATTTATAATAAAAATTCTTGGTATGTTTATTTTTGTCTCAAATATCCGAAACCCTGTGTGAAGAACCAGTGGTGAAGGGGAAACCTCAATTTATTTATGTAATTTAAGATCTCGAAACCCTAGATGGAAAACCAGGCGTGAAGGAGAAAAGTCAATTTAACTTTTTTTTTTTTTGTTAAATCTGAACCAGGTTTCCATAGTAAAATATAACAAACGTTAAATATATTTATTGCTTGATAAAGATTACGAAACACATTTTTATATTTATTATATTTGGTGT
>JAFFZR010025733.1:0-10426 GCA_018397195.1 Lethrus apterus | reverse complement strand
TAGCTAAAATTAATACTTTTTGAGTTATAGGTAATTAAATATCCTAAAACCTGTATTAGACAAAATAAGATATAAGATATTTTCAATTTTAAAACGAGGATATTTGGTACTGGCTGTTTAACTTGAAGCATTGTTACCATTATGCCAACGAATCGTTACAAAATCGTCCTTAATAAAAACATTATTAATTTACCGATACGAAATAATCGTTAATAAAAACGTTATTAATTTTCAAAAAGATCTACCTAAGTTCAAATTAATTGTTTTTTCCTAAAAGTTGAATATCTCAAAAACCACTCAATTTTAGTATGAACATGAACTTTCCCTATTTTGTAACGAAGAATCTGAAAATGTGACAATATACAGGGCGTTCCGTTTAAAATAAAGTTGTATAACGTGCAGGAAAAACTAAACACCCTGTATGTTTTAGAATAACTTTATGGTGTAGAGTACTTGACTACAAACAACTTTTACTTGTAACATTTTTTAATCAAGTGAATAGGTAAGGCGTAATAGACCGATCCAAGATAATTGGCTCGCCCGGTATATTCTGGTTAACAATCACTTTAGAATTTTAGTATAAAATACAGGTAATACATCATATCCAGATACTTACTATTCCTAAATAAATTTACTTCAAAGGCATTACGTCAATGGTATTACTGTCATATATCTTATTTTGTCTAACACAGGTTTTATGATACTGAATTACCTATAACTCCAAAAGAATTAACTTTAGCTATAGGGAATGTTATACACGATCGAAAAGAACTTAAAACTTGATCAAATGGCATAAAAATATACAGGTTTCCATTTGAAAAAAAAAACGAGTTTTAGCCTTTTAAAGATGCTACAATTCATTATCAATTTTGAAACACCCTGTATAATATAACGAGGATATTTGGTATTGACTGTTTAACTTGAAGTATTGTTACCATTATGCCAACGAATCGTTACAAAATCGTCGTTAATAAAAACATTATTAATTTTTAAAGAGAACTACCTAAATTAATTTTTTTTAACTAAAAGTGGAATATCTCGAAAACCGCTCAATTTTAGTATGGAGTCTGTAGTACAAACTTTCCCTATTTTGTTCCGAGAATCTGAAAATGCGACGATATACAGGCTGTTCCATTTAAAATAACAAAGTTGTATAACGTATAGGCAAAACTCAACATCCTATATATTTCAGAATAATTTTACGGTGTAGAGTACTTGACTCCAAACAACTTTTACTTGAAACATTTTTTAATAAAATGAATAGGTAAGACGTAATAGACCGAACCCAGATAGTTGGCACACCCGGTATATGATGTCATGAAACAAAGAATTTAAAAAACTGCAAATTGTACTTTCTATTTTTTAGGAATAAAAATGTATTATTAGTAAAGAGGAAATTACATTGTCAATGTTAGTTATTCTATCCACTACTTCTTCTACTTTTTCTCCTTTCATGATCGGTCGATGTTTACATTTACAACTTTAGTTTAGTCAAGTTGTTTTTTTTTTCGCTAATTTCATTAGCCTTTTGGTCATTCACTCTTGCTATTTACATTATCTGAACATTATATTTTTTTGCTACTCTTGCTTTTTTCTCAATCAGTTGACCATAATTATTCGGTCATTCTTCCATTCCTTCCAACAAAAAAACAATATACATTTATTTGGCATATACATCTTTATATTTTCTATCAATTATTCCTCAACACCATTTACACCATTAACAGGAAGGATTAAGGAAACCGAATCCAAATAGTCTGTCGGAAGGCCATGCTAAGAAGCTTTGCAAACTTAGTCCATGCATTAAAATCGAAATTTCACTAGATTATTTATCATTGAATACACTTTTTGTTGCTTCACAGCTTCCAGTCTTCATTACGTTATATGACGTAGATGTAGACCACTTGTCTTCTATTTATTTTTACATATAGTATTTAATGTAATTACATGTTTCTGAAAATACTTAGTTCGTAATTTATGACTTTATATTTACATCGATTTCATACGGAAATATAAATAAAAACATTTTTTAAATTTACATATAGTCGATAAAATAAGAGGTGAACGGCACTTGAGTTATTACGAACGCAAACATGCAAAACGCACATGCAATATTCAGTGCGTGTTATACTTTTAATTGCATTTTCCACGCGGATGAATTTCCGACGCAGGAAATGCCCGTTTTTTCCTCTTAATTCGAAATTCTCGGGCTTGGAGTTTGTCGACGTGTTATTTGCTCATTTTCACGATTTCTTGCCATCTCGTGTTTTCGTAATTTTTTCACCGCAAAAGTTTTAATTTCAATAAAACAATTCTTAAATTGTTTTATTTTATGAGTTTTTTGATTCGTATATTGCCGGCTTGTTGTTGAATATGCTGATTTCGAATTTTTCGGTTGGTATACTCAGATGCTCCAAGATTATTTAATTAAAAATGGAATTATATACAGTCCGTTCTACAAAACGGGCCCGAGACTATAGCGGCTTCAATTGTGATTCAATCACCAACAAACCATATATATTTTTAAATGGGTCAGTCTTAGCTACAACTTGGCGAAAAAAATTCTTTATTAAACACCTTCATTTATTTGTTATGACGTCATCGCCATTTTTTTTAAATGGCAACCTATATTTTTTATGTTTTATTTCGTTATGATTTTTAATTCTGTTTTCAAAGGTATACAAATTTAAATAGGTTGCATAAGAAAAAAATCAAGAAAAACGGCCTTACAATTTTAATAGAAAGATGAATGAAATGACCAAATTAATCCAACTAATCCATGATACGGGAAAATGTTACTAAGAAAAGTCGTTCATAATAAGAAATTGTGGCCCTATACAAAATTTCAGAAAGATCTACCTACTTTGATCAAATCGTCTTATTTTGTTTAATCACGGTTTGATCAAAGTAGGTACTTCTTTCTGAAATTTTGTATAGGGCCACAATTTCTTATTATGAATGACTTTTCTTAGTAAAATTTTGCCGTATCATGGATTAGTTGGATTAATTTGTTCATTTCATTCATCTTTCTCTTAAAATTGTAAGGCCGTTTTTCTTGATTTTTTTCTTATACAACCTATTTAAATTTGCATACCGTTGAAAACAGAATTAAAAATCATAACGAAATAAAACATAAAAAATATAGGTTGCCATTTAAAAAAATGGCGATGACGTCATAACAAATAAATGAAGGTGTTTAATAAAGAATTTTTTCGCCAAGTTGTAGCTAAGACTGTCCCATTTAATAATAAATATGGTTTGTTGGTGATTGAATCACAATTGAAGCCGCTATAGTCTCGGGCCCGTTTTGTAGAACGGACTGTATTTATAAAGTGTGCGGCTTAATTATGGAATAAATTCAGTAAAAGCAAAATAAAATATTTTGGGAAAAATCCTCGAACACGTCGATTTTGTTTGTTAAAAATACTAATTTTTGCATTAAAGTCGATTATCAACAGTTATTTGTTTTTGAGTAATGACGTCAACAACTTTTTTTTTTAAATACCAACCCCCTATTTTTTTTCTTGATTTTGAGAGACCTTTTCATTATCGAACCGACACGACAGTATAAAAATGTTACCATCTTACATAAGAAAATTTTCGAGTAAATGACAATTGAAAGTGGGAAACCGTAAATCAATTAAAATAATTGACGTCTTTACTCAAAAACAAATTGTGGTTGAAAATCAGCAATCATGCAAAAATGTGTATTTTTATCAAAAAAAAAAAACGGTTTTTCCCCCAAAATATTTTCTTTCGCTTTTACTGAATTCATTCCGTACTATAAGCGCCCACTGTATTATAATAGGGGATTTTTTCAAATATGTTTTTTTTTATTAATTGTATTACCACAATAAACAAACTTTTAATTTTCTTAACTTCTACATGAATATTACAAATTACAAGTCTCCAGGCTGTGATTTCAAGTTTGCAAAATTGTTAACTGAAAACTGAGTTTTTAAATTAAATTAAGAAGGGCCGTCGCGACGTGATCATGCTTGCGTGTTTCGAACTAATACCTGTACTTTGCGAAAATGACAGACCAATTTCCCTTTGACGTAAAATCAATTAGTAATTATCATGCAAAATTGAAAAAGTTTCCAAACATTTATCCCAACAAAATTTATTGAATTCCAGTAACGATTTTAGCGTAGAGTGAATTTTAATCACTGCATAATTGTTTATTTTTTTTACTGTACGATTTCTGATCGGTTGTGTATTTGAACTAATGATAATTTTATGAAACGAATTATTCAGGGTTTGATGGTTTCAAACTATCGTCATTATTTTGAGCATTGATCTTTTTTACAACCAGTATAGTATACCTTGTTAGTGTATATTGTTTTAAAGATAAAATTCCTTATTATTCTAGTGTACAGTGTTTTAGATTTATGAAGTTATGAAGCCCTGCTTAAGGGAAAACTTCAATTTTGAATTTATCATGTATCATACAAAAAATAGTCATTGAAAATTAAATCCCATAAAAAAGAAATAAAATGATTATCGATTGCATAAATCCATTGCTAAACATTTTTGGATTTTTTCTAATTCCTGAATTGCTGTTTGATCGAACACGCTATTGTTCTTTTTTGATTTAATCCAGATGTTCGTATTGAGGCAAGGATACATACGTTCTCCACATTCGTATTTGAATACAACGGCTGTTGTTCCTATTCTCGCGTTGGTAACATATATATACAATTTGGCGTCGCGTTACGACGAAAACAAACGAGCGTCTGGCAGTCTGGCGCCCTCTGACGTCGCACGCCAACAACATCGAAGAAGTAAGTGATGGAGTGATGTTTCTCATGCATCATTTGCGACCGAGGCCACGTTTTGATGATAATCTGTCGTATAGCATACGCTCAGTTACGTCAGTTACGTGTTTTTCATTTAAATGTGCATTCAATGATATGAGACGTCTTCGAGTCAATTAAAAGGTAACCTTAAAACATGTAGTTTGAAATTTAATTGGGTTCGATTCCGATGGTGTTTCATATAATTTACAAAATTATACGAATTTAATTTTGAACACAATTTAAAAGTTGAAAAACTGCCAAGTCAATTTATATTTGACAATGTTAACGAAATTGTATTTTTGTATGTTGGGTATTTGTCATTAGTCATCAGTTTCAGAACCACAATTTTGAAACTATTTACCAGTGTAAAAATTATATATTCGTCATTTTATTGAGACTCGGGCGTTTGGAACGGCAATTCGACAAAATTTTCTTCTCAAAAAGAAACTTTTTTTCTACGAAAGATATTCCTAAGAAATTTCGGTTTTCGTAAAATTTTGTCCTAAAGTTCTAGAAATATACATATATTGACGTCACAAGATTATATTATATATTTTTAATAATAATGATATAATAGGATTTAGAATATAATAGGAAAACGGGAAAACCAAAACACATGGGAAGAAGAAGAGAGAAAGACCAAAAGAGAAAGACCAATTGAGACAACACACTTCGAAAAATCTTGAAAAAGAAGGGAAAAATATGAGAGAAAGCAAAGAGGATTGCGCAAAACAAAAAGGAATGGATGGAGTTGTGGTTATGGGGTTTGGATTATATATACAAGATGATTCTGAAATAAGTACAGATATTTTAACAGGTGACAGCTGACCTTAACCCAAACTCAAATTCGCAAAAACGGCGGTCCCATCTTCATTTTAAATTTTCGAAAAATGTCACTTTTTATATTAAAAATTCGGCATTCGGTTCTAAGTACGGTCCTGTGTCCATTTCAATATGTGTCGCGTTGACAATCAACTTCCTTTGGCGGGAATAACATGTAATGTTGCAAAACAACCTTTATTGATGATAATTCGGCGTTATTGCCATGTGTTACTCAAAACTTAAAATATTTTTTTCTGGTACACCTTTCAATATAGGACCGTCATTTTTGCATATTTGGGGTTGGGCTATTGTCAGCTACCACCTGTTAAAATATCTGTACTTATTTCAGAATCACCCTGCACATATAGAGCTGCCTATTTTCTATCTCCCTATATGGTAGTATTGAAGATACAGGATCGGTTAAATTAGCAAGTTGCTCAGAAATTTGAATACTTGATAGTATTTTCAGATTTTTCAGTTGTTGTCAACTTTCAAAGATATTTAAAAAAATTGAAAATTGCCGAAATATTCAGTTGTACATATCTTCGTAGCCATTGAAGATGGAACAAAACTAAAAATGGCAACTGGTAGTAATTTTTACGTAGAATTTAATAATTTTAATTAAAAATTCATGGCGCACTTAGTTATCAAGATATAAAATTAACTTTTTTTTAAATGCCAATCACAGTTGGCCATGATTTCATTGAAATGCTTATTTTTTCTGATTTCATAGATATAAGGTTTGCGGAAGCAGAAGTAATTCGAATAAGTTTTTAATTTAGATTATTAAATTCTACATAAAAATTACTACCAGATGCAATTTTTAGTTTTGTTCTATCTTAATGGTTACGAAGATATGTGTAACTAAAAATTTCGTCAATTTTCATTTTTTTTTAAATGTCTTCAAAAGTTAACAATAACTGACAAATCTGTAAATACTATCAAATACTCCTCAAATTTCTGAGCAACTTTGCTAACTTAACCGATCCAGTACCTTTTCACTACTAAGTAAGTTACCCATATACGTGATGGGCGCCCTGTATATTTATAATCAAATCCCTTTCGACCCATGGGGTGTAAAGGTCTAGTTTAAACCACAAAGATAACGTTAAATCTTTAACCCTTCACTGCATGATTTTTTTAAATCATATGCAAAAATTGTGAAAGCATCACATTTAGTGTTTTATATAATGAAAAAATGTTTAAAAAAATTAAAGTTACATTTTCAAAAAAATATAGACATTTTATTCATATATGATACATTACGTGAATGTGCTTCATTTAATTAACATGAAAAGATATGAAACAATTATTATTTTTGTTTAAACATAAATGCACTCCACTCCATTTTTCACACTGTATATAGGATAATTTTTTACATGCTGGTAACTTGCACCTCTATCTCGCTTCTTTCACTATTGGGATGTGGAAAATACCATCCATTCTCACTTCTTTTGGCGGAATGTGTACTGTTGGTCCTTTTTTCTTCTTTGCCATCAACTGTTGTTCTATAGATTCAGCTGAGGGCCTGCCAAGCTTTTTATTATATTGTGATGAGCCCTCCTTACATAAACAAAGTGCCACCTCTTAAAACTATAAGGCGTACTCAACTCTAAAACAGGTGCAGGTACCTTGTCATTTCCTAAAAATGCCAATTGCTCTTCATCCAACTGCAGATGTTTTCTTTACACCATCTTATATTTTGTTGCTTTCTTGGAATGTACTAAAGGTTGTTATTACCATCTGCAAGAGATTCTTCTAGAATTTCATAACCAGTTTCATTAGCATCCACTACCTCTGCTTCTATATGGTTACTACTTTCTTGTGGTAGAGAATCATCATTCTTCTAATTGGGTAATATAATCAGGATCGCATAAAGTATTATTATCAAAATCTTCAAAATCATCTTCACTTTCAAGTCCATTTATCATAATAAATCTCTAGTTCCTTCTCCAACTCCTTTTCTGTCAAGAATCGATGCAACTCATTTTTCTTCTAAAGGTAAAGAAAACACAAAATAAATCGCAATACCATTTATAAATAGTTGAAAATCTTTGAAAACAATATCCAAAACAAATTCATACAAAATATGTTTATCTACGGCTTGTATCAGATATGATATAGTTGAAAAACTTCCAAAATCTCATCAAAATGACTGTATTTGATAGAAATATCATAAATATATGTAAATACATACCTGCTTTTTATGTAAATAATTTTTGATTGAATTTGTGTGGCCAAATAACCTCAAAACTTCGATAATATATGTGCACGTTATGACATTATACACTAACACTGGTGCATTGAGAATAAAGTAACTGGATTTTCATTATAGTGACATTTAGGGAAAATATATTGCACTAGGTATATTATCTTTATGTTACAGATAAGATACAATGAGTGGAATAGTAAGAGAGCTAATACGTTGTTTAATATATATAATATTTGTGGTATGTATCATATATGATACACTATGCAGTGAAGGGTTAAAACATAAATTTTGCTAATAAATGTCTAAATAAACAACTCATCCAGTAACTCTTCGTAATAATTAAATATAATAATAAAAGTAGTAATATTTATCATACTTACTTTCCACTAACAACTAGTAAAGAGATAATCTGAAAAAAGTGCTGAATAGATTGATGATATAAAAGCTAAAACACGATAGAAAACAAATAAGGACATACAAATATCGAAAATGTGCCACATAACGACATAAATATTTTTAAATATAAACTGCTTTTCTCCTAATCCTAACAATTACAATATATTTAACCACAAAATTCGTCAACAATGGCGTAAAGTTTACCGTTGTCGGAACGGACTTAAAACACCTTAAAAACAAAATGCGCGAAAAATTATTTGAATTTACTTTTACGACGTAGTAATAATTACGAAATAACGAAAACTAACGACTCTAGCGGTTTTCACTCCAACTAATAAATTTATACGTACGATATAAATAGTTGAACGCGTACGTTTACTTCACGTCCTATCGGCAAATGCGAGAACTACCTAGCGGTGGACGTGGAGTTCTTTCATTGTTTTACGGCGCAATGAAACCGCAGGATCGAAATTGATTGGCCGGCGTGCGCGGCACTGTGCGGCAATATTTTTGAATCGCATCGACCGGAAGCAAAAAAGAAACGGAAGTTTTAATTGCGCGCGATAAATTTAATTAATGTCCCGTTTATTAAAACAATTGCGATCCGACGATAAATCTTCGGCGTTATCGCGGCGCGGCGGCGTTCGCCGAATTCTTTTGTTTCGTAGAAGTTCGGTTGCGACGTCGAAAGATTGTTGAAATTGCACTTATTTTACGGGATTTTCGATACCGTGGACGTACATAAAGTAAGTTGATGTCCTAGTAGATTAGAACTTTTCGAGTTAAATCGGACGTTTGGTGATCGTTTTTAACGATTGCAGATACCGAAATCGTAAATTTTTCAATTTTTATTTTGCATGTAAAATTTCTCAGGAATGGATGAATTTTTCAAAAAGGAAATTGTGCCACGTGTGACATTTTTTAATTTGATATAAACGAGTTTGTCTCCATTAAAAATAAAATTTTACTTGAAAGTTATTTGAAAATTTTTCATTTCAATTTCTATCGAACTTACTACTACATGGGATAAATTCGAATTTTCGAAACGAAATCTTCAACCACTGCATATTCTACGAGAGGCTTTCGCGTCTCACAATGAAAGTAAAAAACAGCACGTCTGGACGTATTTACCTGATCGTTTAAATTCCCTCACTGCACGGAATTCAATCGGAGGTGTCGTAACGGCGTTTCGTTTGAAGCTTCCTCCTCGATGCGATATTTATCTAGTTGTATGTGTGCCGTTGAACGAGTGGGTGGGACGTAAATGTGGATGTTTGTCTGGCTGTGTAAATGTAAATCGAAGGCGATTTTGTTTGAACGACGTAGACGACTTGTTTACGTTTAAAATGGAACGGTACATATTTTACGATCTGGTGTCCAATGCATATAAACATTTGAAAGAATTTAGGGTATTTACTACAATGTACGATTTTTTTCAAAAGATTTGCAAAAATTGAGCGCACAGAAAAATAATTTCCATAAAATGATCAGGAAGATTTGGTTCATAGAATGATGGAAAGAAAGGAATAAATAAATTTAGAAACAGATAATATGAACGAGGGGAATTATGGAATGAAATAGATAGACCCAGAGATTGACTACACTTAAAATAATGGTAGATTTTAGCCAATAGAACTAATAAATATATTATTATTATTAGAGAAAATTATGTATACAGGATGTTCAAAGTTATCTCCGCACTATTGCTATCTTAGTTATTTTTGGAGCTACAGAGTCGGTTAAATTAGCAAAGATACAGTGACTTTTTCGCTGATTACAATGCTTCACACAAAAAAAAAACAATTGCGCATCACATTTCAGAGCCAACTCAGATAATTAGATTTTTTTAAATGGAACAGCCTGTATATTTATGTAGCAGACGGTAGAAAATGAAATTTTGCGACATTAATACTGGTCACTGCACATGTGATTACTTTGTTAGTAGAGAAGCTACAGTGTTGGTCAATATATCAAAAATGTGTAGTTTTTTCTACTGATTACAATGGCGTACTCAAAAAAAAAACAGTTGCGAGTCGCATTTTCGAACTAACAAAAAAAAAATTTTATGAGACATCCTGTATATTTTAATTGATAAAAAGTTAAATTTTACATAGAATACTCTTCTAATAGTACAACCGTAAGATGAAAGGCCAAATTTTAATATAAAATAAGTAAATGAGTATCAAAGCAAGCAGTT
>JAFFZR010025732.1:0-10514 GCA_018397195.1 Lethrus apterus | reverse complement strand
TGAACTATTGGCATTTTGCCGAAGACCGTCTCAAAATTTCCTCATAAATGCAAATATCTTAAAAACGAATAGACATAGACAAATATTATCTTATACAAACTTATATTAGAATTACCCAGGGAATTCAAAAAATAATAATATATAGGTGTTCCATTTAAAATTTTAAAGTTGTACGTGGTTGCGCACAAACGTAACACTCCGTATAACTGAAAATAATTTTAGATGGTGGAGACCATAAATTCAAAAAACTTTTGTCTTAAAATATTTTTTGTATTTTGCATAAACAACGGAGATATCGAAGAATATCGCACTAATTTTACACCCTGTATATTTTTATTCAGTTAATATTAAAAATAATATTATTGCATAGACTCATTTTGTTATGAGTTTAAAATGCTATTTATTTGATAGTAATAGTTTTCATCGTCCGAAAGTGGTAACTAAACCATTCCGGACAAAATATGTATGTACATACATATTTTGTTCAATATTCAGCGTGATTTCGAAATCAGTCGAATAATTTAACAGTGAAGATCTAATCTGACGTTATTAAACCTGAAAACGGCGATCTCACTTTCATTTCACATTTTCTTATTTACTTGGGACAGACATTCACTACTACAGTTGTAGACAGTAATTGACATTGAGTTTTATACGAAAAAGTATATTTTTAGAACTATAGATAAATAAGTAATATATTTATTTCTAGGTTATTTATATTTATTACTTTCAATAATCTATAAACACAGACCCTTTAAAATAATTTGCTGCATGACTTCATCAGTAACGTTGAGCTTTTTAACATTATTTTAATGGCATGACAATAATACAATAATTCTATATATTGTCATGTCATTAAAATAAATTATTTAGCCATCATTTACATAAGACAAAAAAGAACATCTATTCTTGGAAGATTTTCTTATTAAACGTCCATTGTAACAAAATATTCATAAAACATTTTCGAAATTAAAACTTAAATACTTGAACGATTACATAATTATTCGAACTACATAAAATTTGAACACAGCTTCAACCACTCACATCGCTAGAAAAACTGTCTGACCATTTTGAGAGTAATTACCGACATATTTGTGAAATGGCAGTCGCCGTTTTTGGGAAGTTCGTATAAGGCGAGCTGTCACTGCTTAAAATCGATTTATTTTGAATTCTCTTTTAAATAACTATTGTGAATCAATTAGCATAATATGATTATATTCTATATACTGTTTAAAACAGTTACATTTAGCTCTTTTTTAAATACAGATAACTTTTATTAATTTGCTTTCATCTATTTCTTCATTATTTTATCATTTACATTTCATTTTGTTTTTCTTTTGTGTTTCTAAATCCTATGAGTAAACTACGGAAGCTGGCTCTGTTAAAAATAATGAAAACCTTACTACTGAGCCTTCAGTTTGTTTCCAATTTCAAAAATATAAAAAACAAAAAAAAATAATAATAAACACTTATTTTCGCTTATATATTTATGGTTGTGCCACACTAGCTTCTTCAGATGGAACAAAATAGGAAACTATAATGGTGTTCGAAATGGTCAAGGTTTAGTTGATCTTTTGACGTTTTAAATGAAATAAATTGAATGTAAGATTAAATTCTGCTCTGAAACTATGTCATTTTCTCAACAAATAATTCGTGTAAATTGTCTCTTTTTGTATTTATAATTTTTCGAATTTTCTTTAATTCTGTTTTCAAAATTCCAGCCGATTTTCCTCCGTAAAATTGTTTCTGTCAGTTTTATTGTTGGTTATCTACCTAAGTATTAAATTAAATATCGTATTGTATTACATCTCTTGTAATTTGGACATTTTTAGTAGTAATAATAATAAATATATTATTGAAAATAGCCTTATTACTCTTTAATTCTTTCTGATTTATTTTTAACAAGATTTCGCCTTCGACCATAGGGTTTTGAGATCGGAAAGAAAATTGCTTTCCATGTTGTATAATGAAGATATTGACCGACTGACGTTTGAACAGTTTCTTAATGTCTTCAATTTTATCTTGTTGCCACCGAATCTTCTTCATTGTCTTTTTCTAATTGATTTTGTATTCCATAGTTTTTCGATAATTTTTTGCATTGTTGTTTTAAATCATATTTTTCTCTCCATATTCGCATTTATTTGCTTTTTAGTCTTATTACTGTCAAATTTACGTTTTTTCTTACATATTGTTTTCTAAGTTCCAATTATACATTTATGTTGACATGTTATTTTTTATTAATAACATCATTATCATTCCTTCTAATTTACGTTAATTTTTCAACTTTTCTTTTGTTTTGTGTATATTGAAAATATCTTTGCATTCTTTTGGTGTGTTCTTTTATTTTGTAGAATCTTTCATTTTAATAAAGCATATATTTCAAAATTTAGTACGAGACATTTATACATTCATTTTACTTAAAGTGGACACTAGCCACTTTGTTAACAGAAATTTGTTGGTCAGTTGTCTTTTATTGTTCCGACGATAGCTGGATAAAATGAAAGTTACTGGGTTTCAAAGCGGCTTGTGAAAATGTCAAGATCTTCACGTGGACGAATCGAAAGGAAACCACTTCCGATACCTAAATTTGGCGATCTGTGGTGTTCCTGCTTACAAGGAGAACGTCCGGCAGAATTCGAAGTAACGTTTTCAGAAGATTCCATATCGAGCATCAACGAAATGGTACGTTTTTTTTATCATCGTTTATTCTGTCTATACATGGTGATCTGAACTGCGAGAATTTCTTTTTTTTCTATTCAAACTCTTATTTCAAGTATTAAATGAAAAACCTCACCAGCTTTTTATCTTGCTAGCTTTTTTACTTTTTAAATCCAATTTCAAAAATTATTGCTAAGAAACTATTCTTTACAGCTGCTTGTAAAACAGTTGATGTTGTTTTATTTCCTTAAAATTGTCCAAATATAATCAAATAATTGAGCAAGTGAAAGGGGTTTTATGATATGTACGTGAATGAAAGAAGAACGATTTATTCATATGAAAAATTTTTGTAAGAAGGCAGATGTAGGAGAAATGGGGAAGGTCGCTTTCAGATTAATTTTTACCATTTAGGCCCGTATTCACCAACGTCAGTTAACTATTATAATCTGTAGATTTTATTAAACTCGCTACTAAATCGCCAGTTAAACTTATGCAATTCACCGAACAAAGTTAAGGTTAATCTCCAGTTAAATCATGAGAATAAAATAATCCCTAGATTTTTGGCGAGTTAAATATTAAATCTACAGATTAACCTCCAAATTTTTGTTTCATTTCAATAAAACGAATTGAAATAAAACATATTTTTAACATAGTTCAAGTGTTAATTGAATTATTAATTTGTTTTATTAATAAATAAACACCAAATTAAGTAAAAATGGAATTACACCCAGAAAATAAAACATATCATTCGAACTTGTTATTTCTGCAGGTAAGGTTTCTCTTTACAACGTGTTACTGGGCGATATTTAAGTAATACTTTTCAGTTTGCTTCTCTGTTCAGGTAATTTACCTCTAAAATCTTTATCCGAGGTAATAATTTCGTGTAAAAAAGATGTTGAAGTGTGTGCAGGTTACCTTGTCAGGGATTAATTGAACCCTTATTAAGGTATAAAAATGGTTGCATTCCTATTTTTACAATAGTTGAAAGTATTGTCTGTGCGAGGTATTTACTTTATTATATTTATATAAACACAATATTTAATATTGTAGGGTAAGTTTATTTTAAATAGCGAACAGTTTTGCATTTTAGCTATTACTCTGTAAAATGTCTTCTTCAAGTGATTCGGCTTTAACTGTTTCTTCAGTAACATCTTTCACATCATCATAAACAGAGTCAAGTTCAGATGAAGAGCTTTTAATAAGACGTCCCCGAGTTTTACGTGATAGAAATAATCTGTATGAAGAATTTGACGATGTCGATTTTAAGAACCGTTTTCGGTTATCAAAATTATCGGTGAGAAGAGTCGTAAGTAATAATATAGAACCTGCTAACAGAAAAAATAATCCAATTTCTGCCATTAATCAAGTTTCGGTAGCATTACACTTTTATGCAACAGGATATTTTCAGATAAATATTGGTGATACTTTTAATATTTCACAGTCCAGTGTTCATCGTATGGTTAAACAATGAACTAGCTTCCAACTGTACTGGCCATCTTCATTTTCATGAGGTACATTTGGATCATTATTTTCTATATACAAGACGGAGTAGTCGTGGGAAGTAGAAGGGCCCATTTCATTTTGTCGAACTGAGCAGCTCATTTGTTGAATACAAGAAGAATAATGCTTCAAGAGAACAAATTTTTTGAAATAGTGTTTTAAGAAATCTGTGGCAAACATAATATATTTCTAATGTGACTGCAATACTTACAATATTATCGACATCACTGTCATATATATTGGGCACTGGTTGCACTTATTTGCCCAACATATTTAACAACTGTTCTCCGATGGTATCTAATTTTATTTTGTAAGTTCCACCACCAGTTTTGTATAAATTGACCTGAAATAAATATATGTACGGATGCAACAATGTTTTGAGGCATAACAATTATACCTTATCATCTGCATGATCCTTTTTAGTTTTGTTTTTTAAATTTTCATATAGTACCTTTCGCCTGTCTGGGCTATGGAATTAAATTCGTTTTTTATAATATTTCATATATCATTTTCTTCTATTGCACATGAATTATCATTTTTTTTATTTCGACTGTATGTAAATATTTTTCAACTATTCTAGTTAATTCTAATTTCTCCTGTTCTAAATAATTTCTATATCTATTTCGTTTCTCCCTCATTTTTATATTTTTTTACCAGTTATACTAATGTAATGAATGTAGTCATGAATACCAAAATGAACTAGTTTATAGCATTCAGCGCACCCTATGAATGGATACTGTATACATATTTACTTAACCGAAGATTTACTAACTGAAACGAAATAAAATCGAGAATGCGATGGTGAAACGCCAGATTATTTTAATCTATAGATTTAATTTAATCGGTAGTTAGTAAACTAGAGATTTAACTGACGTTGGTGAATACGGGCCTTAATCACCAGAATTTTGTCATTAAATACTTTGCGTAATACGTAATCGTGAATAAATTTATGTCGACCTCGTTTTAATGTTACCATATGTGGTTTGCGAATAGTGCATTAATACTTACAACTATTGGGTCCTTAAACGATCCGAGACGTTATAAGAGCATTAATTTGGCTTTAATTATAAGATAGCACTGTGAGCAATAACGACTCAACGTTATATTGATATAGACGTAAGTGATGACTATGTTACTGTAATTTGCAATGCAGATAATTGCCTCTAGTGGAACAATAGACGATCCAGAACAAACAGGGAATCCGTTTTTAATGAATATCAGCATACCTATGGTTGCAATTAGTCGATTATTCCAAATACGGATTGGTTTCGTCGGTTGATCGAGGGCTTTATGGAGTATATTCGTTACATAATTGTTTGTGTTTAAAAAAAAAAAATATGCCAAAACTTCATTTTCGTTAAATATTTATTTATATTTAATGTTAAATATCATATGATTAAATGAGGGTTGTTGCTTCACATCAAAAATATAAATTTAATGCATTTTAAATCAACGTATTATTCCAAAACACGGTCATGAAGCAAGGCGTCATTAGCAATTAAATGAAAGCTCATATCCACATGACGTTCGGTACCAAATTTCGTTTCTGTCAAGTACGAACGTTGACGTTAATACCATCTGAAAATCTAAACCTACGCTACGTCGTAAATAAAGAAACACATCTTCATGTAAATTGGATTTGGAAGTAAGAAATTACGTAATATTTTGCACGTTATCGCGAATTTCGTCATTATCAACATCTAATTTAAGCAAGAGATAACGCGACTAAAGTTATTAATTCTCTTAACTAACTTACCTTCTCATAATTTCTTAATTCGCCATTATCAGCGTAATCCGATTAAGTACAGCGTTCTGCAACCGCGAAAACTTAAAATCTCCGGTTTAGGAATAAATCAACGTTGCGTCATTTTTTTTTTGAAAATTTTTATATTTATTATTACCTAATTTAACGACCTTTTGGTTATGTACGTTGTGAGATTACTTTTTGATACATTAAAGGATCTTTCATGAACGGTGAATAATGTTTATCGTTCGACAAAATAGCGGAACTTTTAGTTCAGTTTATTGAGTTTTGTTATTTGAAATAGCCTATCTCGTGCTGAAAGGCGACATATTTACAGAGCACTTCAGGGATCGCGTTTTTGAGAAGATTTTGTTTTAAAAAAAAAACGCTCATCAAGTATACAACGAGAGGTCCTTTTATCAAGATGGAAAAGGTTTTCAGGTGGACTATTTCTTTCTTTTAGTATAAATATTTGATGATAAATCGTTGACTTTAATGCATGTATTGTGTTGATAATTATCAATAAATTAAAATTTCATATTCTATAATAACTAAATGGTCATATGTGTCGATTACGAGAATGATTTTCAGGAATGAAATTTAATTACTTATAATCGTTTTCAACTTAAATAATTTTATTCCATCTACTTCTATATTTATTTGCGATGAATGAATGTTAATTTTCATGCTGTAAAATTTTTTTAATTTTATCAGTTATTAACAATTCCAACACAAAATGCAATAAATGAAAATTGCTCCTCATTATTTTTCTTAAACACAACCATCATCGTCTGGCAAGTAGATAAATTCTAGTAAGTACTTCTTTTAATTCATCCTTAATTTATCATCAGTATAACTGATATATTTTAATGAAATTTGGAATAAAAGATAATTTTTTTCGTTTTAATTTATTATTTTTATTTTTATTATTACTATGATAATAAATTTGATAATAAATATGAAAAGTGGAAGTAACTTATTATATATTTCTTAAAAGAAAGACACTTAAAAGACAAATTTATATTGCATGAGACGTTGATAAGGGATTACGCCTGACAAATACCAGAAAATCTCAAGACGCAAGGGATAAAAATAACGCCATATAAAATGAGGGCAATTTTTAACCAGGTGTTATGAATATCTGACTGACGTGGTCAAATTGGCCTAAAAGCAAATATAAATCAATGACAAGTTAGAAATGGATGGAGCGTTCGGGAAAGTGTTCATGATTTATCACCAACGTGAGAAAGTAACGGAATCTTTGTTATCCACACGTCCGTCCGTCTTTTCCCTTTCGTAGAGCAGTGACGAATTTCAACGAGTTACGCACAAGTTACTCACAATACGATTGGTTCGCTTTTAAGGGTTCTTTCTCATTTAAAATTCGGGCTTGAGTTGATAACGTCAGGAATTAGATGAATGAAAATGTGTACTTCCCAAATTTACAAATATTCATTTGTGAATTTATTCAAATGCCTTTCTACTAAATTCAATGATGTATTGATGAAATAATCTAATTGCAAATCAATTTTCCATATAACTGACATAAATCAAAAATTTCACATTAAAGATTCAATGAAATTATTCTACGCGATTATCTATTTAATTAAACATGAAATTTCCATTTTGCAACGCTAGCGTGAAACACACAATCAACAAAACAAACCCACCTCATATTATAATAATGTGTATAAAATTTAATTCTGTTGCAGACTTTTCGTTGACGGTACGTCGCATCCTAAGCGGGCTTTTCGAGGGCAACGTCTGTCTACGACAGTGGAAACTTCAAGATTAATTATCCACACTCTTGTCCACTACTTGACTTTTTTAATTAGTCATCCATTTGGCACGAGTTTCTTCCTGCAGATTATCTGCTAACTTAATGTATTTTTTATCTTTACAAATGTATTTGTAGGATTTATATTCTAGATTCATTGCATAAATATTTACTATAAAAGACTTGGTAAAAAGAGAATGTAAATTAAGTGGATTTTTCTCCAAATGCATTTTGTTTGGTTTGATGAACTTTAAAAGTGGACAATATTATTTATTGCAGAATTTTCTAGTATTTTAGAAAAAACATTTCAGAAAATGTTTATTCCAAATTTTACGTTAAATTATTTGTATTAATTACTCCGCTACGCTTACAGTTAACGAAGTTATTGAAACATTGATTTCGTAAAAAAATTGCGAATTGATATCGCCACACTCAGCAGTATTGGATTGCTATTAGGAGGGCGGTTCAATGAATTTTTTTTGATATTCAAGAGAGACCAAATCGTTTTATAACTGCCGAAGAACGCTGAATCATTCGCGAGTTCAGATATTAACGTCCTGAAAATAGGATGATTTATATATTTTTCGGGGTTTGCCATTTTTAGATTTTATTGTCGGTCCGTAGACAAAAGGTCTTTTCGGAGAAATGAAATTAGGCGATGTGAATACAACAAAGAAAGTCGTATTTTTCAATTTTCGTTGTTTTTGTAAAAATTTTAAACTAATCCTATTATAAAATCCATAAAGACGTTTTTTAAATTTCTAAAAAGACACTTTTAAATATTCCACATAGTCTTCACATATTCCTCTTGTGGAAACCGTTGACTGATCAATAAATATGTCTAACTAACACTTTAAGGAAGAAATGAAAGAATCTACTCGGAGTCAATTACATGGAAAAAGAAAGCTTCTCTTTTCTGATCATTTGTTTTCGAGACGTGATTAAAAAAAATTGTATATGATAAAATTATTAAGTTCAATATAATTTGGTGTAAAAATATTGGGGTATAGAAATTAAAAAATAACTTACATAAATCTAAGTAAAACTGAATCATAAAACTTTCGAAAATGGATTTTCCACAAAACCGCCATCATCGTTAACATTACAAATGAACTTTAGCAAAAACTTATAGAAACGATCGATCATAACACAAACGGAATTGTGAAAATGCATCATACAATTTCGTAATAAATTATACGACATTAAACATGTATGAAGGCGCCGAATATATGTTTGTTTAAACGTACAGCTATATGTAAAGCTTACCGTCCGGTAACAAGATTAAATAGGTGATTTAGAACTTCTCCAGGCGTAAAGGATTAGGATCAGGTGCGGTATAAGGGACTTAAACGATTTCGTGTCCACATTTAGTCGCTAGTTTTTTTTTAACAAAGTTACGAACGCGGCTGTTAGATTCATATTTACCATGCGATTCGAAATTGAAGGAAGGTGACTTGGTCGATAATACCCTACCGAGCCATTTATTTCCAGACTCGAGCTACCTGCAGACGTATTACATAATGCAGTGCCGCTTCAGAATACATTTATTACCTCGTTTGTATTTATGGGCTTGTAATAAAGCGTCACTCAATAAATTATATCACTGCTGGCTGTTCTACTTTCGTAATTACGTTAATTTATTTTTTTTTGAATTTTTTACTTATAAATAAAGTGCTGGAAGGAAAATAAAATAAACGTTGATTTATACGGAATTTACTGTACGAGTGGAATTGCACATTTAAAGTAGCGCTTAATGTGAAGACGTAATGCAAGGCGCGGAATATTAAATTAGAGAGTTTGGGATGAGTCGTGGGTTGAGCCAATCGCTCAACGACTAGCGCAACCGATGGCAAAGATTAAAGGGTCGTAAAACCGACTCGATAAGACGATGACGAAAGAAGAATCTACGTTGCAGGAAGATATGCAAAGCCGATTACTTTACGTGCGTCTTTATGTATTAATTTTTTAGACGACGATTTAACCTAATGTTCTTTTATAGACGGATCCAGAAAGTCGTCTGCAATACCGGCCTCGTCGATTTTTATTATTCAAAGGAAAAAATTACTGAAATATATTCATTTTTATCTTATTTAGACAGGGAAATTTCAAATAAATTAAAAATTAGTCAACCAGGGTTATATATATTTCTCATTTGGGTTTATTTTTATTGTAAATTCTAAACACACCGAGGTTACATTTTATTCGATGTTTCGTTAATTAATTTTGACAGAATACTCGAGGAACCTTGGGAAAATTTTATGAAATGGAAATTCGACAAAAACAAAAAAATTAAAGATCGACGTGGAAACATAATTAGAAAATAACAAAAGCTCTTTGTTTAAAACTAAAATATTTTTGTGAACATTCTAGAAGATATAGAAAATTTTGAAAATATGTAAAAGAGCTGGAACAAGTTTGAAATAAAATATTGGTTTTTCGTAAAAATGGAAAATGTGGTAACAAAACTATATACTGGCAACAGACAAAAAACAAATAATCCTACAATTTTCAAATATCGTGGAAAGAGTACTTTCCACTCTATAAGAAGAATAGCAGCAGCAAAGACTACTTCAATGTTTCGACAAATATCCTAAAGTGTGTTAAAGATATTCTAATTATTCCTTTAACAAAACTAATAAACCAACGTATAAAATCTGGCATCTTTCCTGAGGCTCTCAAAATCTCTAAGGTAATACCTGTTCTGAAAAAGGGTGATGTTGACGATACTTCTAACTACCGCCCAATCTCGTTGGTACCAGTTGTTGCAAAGGTCTTCGAGTCCGCTCTCAAAAAACAAATAGTAAGTTACCTTGAAGGCAAAAAACTGTTTAATTC
>JAFFZR010025725.1:0-11167 GCA_018397195.1 Lethrus apterus | reverse complement strand
GTCTTACAATTAGCGTCATACCAATTTTATTATTATGGCTCCTTTAACCGAAAGAGAAAGGATAGAAATTCTAAGGATGGTAGGTTACGGCGATAGACTTCGAAGTCATGAAGAAGCATGTGCTTTATTTAATGAAACACATTTTGAAAGACCTCTAATTGCTAGAAGCACAGTAAGCAGAATTGTTGTAAAATTTAATGAAACGAGAAGCGTGAGGGATGCTCCAAAATCTGGAAGACCAGGAATAAGCGACGATGCAAAGTTAGATATTTTGCTGTCATTAGAAGACAACCCTCACGCAACTACAACAGAAATTGCCTTACAACAAAATGTTAGTCAGTCGTTTGTAGTAAAGTTTTTAAAAAAAGAAAAACTGCACCCATACAAAGTTCAACTTGTTCACGAACTCACAGAAGATGATCCGGACAGACGTATGGAATTTGGGTAGGAATCGTCAGGGGAAGATTTATTGGTCCTTCGTATGGCAGTGCTTCCGGACCTAATTGCGGCATTTCCGGATCCGGATTCCGGAAATAATAGGGAAAACTTGGTTAAAACAAAATGGTGCACCACCACATTATGGTGTTATTGTTCGAAGGTTTCTGGATAACCAGTTTGAAGGAAGGTGGATTGGAAGACGCGGACCAATGGAGTGGCCACCTAGGTCACCTGATCTTACCCCCTTGATTTTTTTCTGTGGGGACATTTAAAAATTCGGGTCTACGTTAACCGACCAGACAATTTAGAAGACGTAATGGAACGAATTAGACATGAAATGACTCGTATAACTCCGCAGATGATCGAAAACTCTGTGGCTCTAGCAGAAGAAATAACAGAATTCATATGGGAAACAAAAGTTAGCTTAGCATCAAATAGGATACCCAAATATTTGACCGAATCACACAGGATCAAATCCACGGAATTGATGTTATAATCAAAATGCATTGGCCTGACTTTACGAGAAAACAAAACAACCTTACACTTACCAGCGTTCAACATGATATTGTTGATGACACACCACCGAGAGATATTAGTCAAGTCAGCTTCGAGCCCAGCACAATCATTCGCATTTGAAACAACGTTAAACAATTTGAGGTCATCAGCAAATAGCAGTTTATGAGCGACTATGTCATTAATATAAATGTTAAATAGCAGAGGCCCCAAGTTGGAAGCCTGCGGTACACCAGAAGTCACCAGATGCCTAACTGAAGAAAAACCATTAAAGAACACGTCTGCACTCTGTCCTTCAAATAGGAAGAGAAGAAACTAACTAGAGTAAAGATATACAGGACATATACAGACATGTATGTATTATGTATGAAGATGCACACACTATATGCATTACAAGTTGCGCTTTACAGCGAAGTCCGGAGAATCTCACGAGCGCATGTTAACATCGGCGCAGAATAGAGGCAAATATTATGGGATTTTTTCAGCAAGTGTTAGTATTAAACGCTTCATATTCCTTTTGTTTACGTTATGTAGTCAGTAGTGTTAAGCTGCGTATTCACTCGAGCATTTGTTACGAATTACCGAAACGTAAAATTTAATCTAGAAGAAGAACAATAAGAAGAAGAAGAAGCAGAAGCATGTCACAAGAGCTAAGACGGTGTAGCTCTTTGGCCACTATATCGATTGAAAAAAACAATAGCTTGTCTGGAGAAAGTGATTGACCGATTTGCAAACGAAAAAGCGAAAATCATCAATTTTGAAGTTTTTTTTATGTGGAAATAGAAATACATTTAGTCAATACAGTTTATAAAATATGCAGTACATATTAGTAGGTACTCCGTACTTAGAATTATGTTTTGTTTTATTATTACCTTGGTATTTATTAAATTGAATATCTTATTGTTAAAATGCCTTTCAAATAAATTGTTATTAAGTAATATAACATATGTTTTTTAAACTAAATGTTCAAGACAAATTTCTCCAGACCTCTTCCGAGAAACAAGGAGGCGCACCGATTTTACTTGCTCCAGGACGCTGAATATGTAGCTACGCCACTGGTGTTACCACAATCTAATGGTGATTAATTTGTGCATATAAGCAATATTTTATTTTGTTTGTTTATACGAGTTATTGAAAATTTTAAAAGAATTGCTAATTGGAAATTCTTACGATACAACGAATAACAAAGATACATAAAAATACAGCAACATTTATCATTGCATGTTATTCAATGCTATGACATCATCTTTATGCTTCCGGTTACATCTGATAAAACGAGTGTCTGATTTTAAATGCGGTATCCATCGTTTAGGAAACGTCTCAATAAATTTCGCGCAATTCAAGAAAACGGGATGGGGTGCTTCGTCTTGTTGAAAGATGACTCTATCCGATAAATTTAGATCAAACTGCGGTGCAAAGATATCTTGTGGCAGTTTATGATTTCAATTTAACTAAACGTTGGTAAATTTGTTTCGTATACAACAACTTTTGTTGGTTATGTACATAAATTTTTGTATTAGTATATTTCGAATTAAAAGAAAATAGGTGACTAAAACAACTTGGATTCCGTGGGTTGTGTTCTACCTGATGAACAACCCAGAATAGGGTTCAACCTAGAAACCAACTACGTACTAAACTATTTTAAAAAAATAATGAAAAAAGAACATCAAAATTCATAATATTATAATTAAAAATGTTGTTTCACGGACTGAATATATCAAATAAAATTTACAAACTGAGATCACTAACCTTACTTTATTATTATCACGTTTAGATATTTATAAAATCTTATACAAATTTACTATTTCAAAATAAGCGTATAAGTACTATTTATACGTACTCAGTATTTTATGGCATATAATAAATTATTTCCCGTCCATAAAAATTCTATTGTTTGAACACACACCATAAAACAATACATGAACTTAATTAGAAAGATAAATGTAAAGACATGAGTAAGAATTCTGACTCGTATATGTATTTTAAAACCCGGCTGCGCAGCAAATTATTTTCCTCGGTAATAATGAAAATTGTTAATAAATTTTGAACTAAAGATCAAAGCAAATAAATTTGAAGATCTTTAGGTAATAAGTTATAAATATTCATTTTGATTCGAAGAAAGCGCGTTCAAATTTTTTATCATTTATCATCATATACAAAGTTAGTTTCAAGTGGTTAATTAAAAATTATTTCTTGTCGTTTTGTGAAGAAACTGTGGTCAGTAATATGAAGGTCTAAGGTTCAAATCTAATCTTAGTTGTGGACACTGGAATTTTGGTTTCGAATAAAATCTGTAATATTTCTAACTCCGAATTGGCCTTCCGACTGTCTATTCTGTTTAGGTTTTTCATGTTTCTATAATTCTTGCAGTGGCTGAATGTGTAAAAGTGTTTGTGCAGAATGGAAGGAGGGGGTAGAATAATTGAAGGGCGAGTATATACGTTATGTGAGTTAGAAAGACTGATGATTGTTTAGAGATACTATACACTTTGAGTTGGCCTTCCGACCGACCATTCTGATTAGGGTTTCCACGATTCCCTAATCCTTCAGCATATGCTGTAATTGGGTTCGACCTGTTGAGGTGGCAGAACAGAAAGGCTTAAATAAATAAAAAAATAAACAAAAATAAAATAAAAATGTGAATGTGGAACGAAAAGAATAATATCGGAAGGTTAAGCGGGTTTCAGAAGTGGACATTCGACGATAGATAACATGTACATGATTTTTCGAGGATTAACGTTGAGATCTGACTTTTCTGAATAAAGCGACTTTACAAAAAGTTTAGGAACTTGTTTGCACAGATAATATTTTGCCGTATAAATTTAAAGTACCAATTGTTTCATTAATGATGTTAAGTGTTTAAACCAAAAGTGACCAAGAAACATTCATTCATACAACTGATTAATACAAACACAGATTCTTCTTCGCCCGCTCTGACTCTTCACTCCATTTTTTCCTTCATCTTCTGAAGTATTTCCAATCCTTTCTCTCTCATCCCTTTCACTTTGTCCTATTCTCAGTTAACGCCCCGCAGTCAGGCCACCAATGACCCCAATCATTATCATCAAATACTCCGGTACCCTCCCATGTGTACATATTTCCTTGTACCTTCTGTTGTATCTCACCTTCTTTATTTGCTCGAACCTTCGTCCATCTACCTTCTTCCATCTCTTCACCACCTTGTCCACTACCTTCCTGCCTCGGCTTGCTTCCATTTCCAACTCTAGTGCCGCCCAACCTGTTCTTCTGTACATTTCCAGTCTATCTCGTTTCCATATTAACAGGGCTTCTGTATTCAACACCCTTTTTCTCTAGTACACCTCTTGCCCGGTTCTCTCTACTCCTCCCCCTCACCTCCATCTCGTACAACGTTTCCACAAGCATATTTTCCTGCCCTGTTTCATTGAGGACTATGTACTCTAACCTTAGCGTTCCTTTGGACTATCTCTGTAATTGCCTCTCCAGGCACTTATATTCCTTAACCCTCAAACTTCCCCGCCATATATTAAAATGCTTTTAACACAACTTTCCTGTTTTCCTCTTTTCTGTCTCAAAGCACCCTACGCACCCTCGTAAGTGCTGTTATTCCTAATGACCCATCCTAGATACATCCACTGAGTCAACACAAGAAATTGTCTTAAAACATGAAATGATCCTGAATGAAGGAATGGCCGTAAAATTTTATAATATTATTTCGAACTTATTGAAAATAAAAGTTCACCGTGTAAGTTGAAACCATGAGTTATGAAAACATAAAATAATCATGTCAATGTCCTTCGGTTTAAACATGCATAATAGGCAATGCAAACGTCTGTAAAGTCATATGTCGTTCTGCGAATTACCTCTGTTAGCGCGAATTAATGATTCTGAGAATATAAAACGTTTTTCTTCGAACATTGTTGATTTCCTCGTGTGAAATGTATGTCTTATGGAAATGAGCTGGCCGCAAAAATATATCTACCGTTGGAATTTTACAACAAACATCGTTAATGAGGAGAAAACTGTGGACATATATTAACACCGCTATTAAATTTATTTACATAGTTTACCATAATAAATAAATAAAATTCCAAACACGGATGACGAAAAAAGAATAAGTTCAAAACGCTTCTAAATAAATAAAAATGGATATACAGGCTGGGCCACTTAAGCGTATTTCCTCGATAACTCCATTGCTTTTAGAGATACGAAAAAATGTTCAAAATAAAATTTATTTGCATTTAAGGTTGGCGGATTTCCGGTTATATTATAGGAAATGCATACGAACTTCGTTATTTTAAATGGAACAGCCTGTATATCATTGCATTTTTTAATTTCCCGTCAAATTTAAAGGTCACTTCGTTAACCATATATTGTATGTAAGTTGTACCGTTTCGGTGTTATTTGGCTTTTTTTTTTGAAAAATGAGATTTGCGGAAAAATGACGCAGCGGAACAAAATAGACAGTTGCGGTTTTGACAATTGTATTAATCATGAAGAACTCTCCTTTTGGCTACAAACTTAAATTTTTAAGATTCACACAAGTCGTGATATGATTTTTCAAATTTAGAGATCTTCAAACATCGATAACTTGTTTTTTTAAATGGAATGGTGTACTAATGTTTACATCATCAGACGCAAAATTGGATCCTCTTTCGATTTTATTGAGGTATATTTTGGTCTAGTTCTGATAGTTTTTGAGATATTCGCGATTTTCCTATTAAAAAAAAAAAGATAAGAAAAATTTGTTATGAAAGAAATGTTTAATTGGTAAACCTACAAATTCACAATAATTATTCATAGCCCCCCCCCACCCGTTTTGTTGAAGGTCACATTCGAACACGCTTCTTTAAAGCATGGTCAATACTGGAAGTATTTGGGGCGTAATATCTCTGAACGCTAGCGTAATTCTGTTTAGCATATCTTCAACAGTAGTGGAGGGGGTGCGATACATTTTATTTTTAATAAATCCCCACAGGAAAAAATCAAGTTTTGTTACATCGGGAGACTTAGCTGGCCAATCTTTAGGGCCTCCTCGACCAAAGCCATCTATTTGTAAAGGTGTCATTTAATCACAAACACATCTCTCTAGCATGAATAATAGCCAGAGGCATGTTCTCCAACAAATCATCGTGTTCGTCCGCAAAAATTCTAAAAATATTTGACCAGTTGGATGACCGTAGAAAAAAAGGATTTATAATGTAGTTGCCCAAAAAACTTTGGTTATTTGGTTATCCGTCGAGGCAAAGCTTGCTTGAAAATACGATATTAATACTGAAATTGTTAGACGAATGCCAATTGCTTAACAAAAAACAGGAAAATCGCGAATATCTCAAAAACTATCGGAAATAGACAAAAATATACCTTAATAAAATCGAAAGAAGATCCAATTTTGCGTCTGATGATGTAAAGATTAGTACACCATTCCATTTAACAAAATCTAGTTATCTATGTTTGAATATCTCTAAATTTGAAAAATCATATCACGACTTGTGTGAACCTTAAAAAATTAAATTTGTAGCCAAAAAGAGAGTTCTACATGCTTAATACAATGGTCAAAACCGCAACTGTCTATTTTGTTCCGCTGCGTAGATATCAACAATTTTTGAAAGCACCGCAAACGTCATTTTTCAAAAAAAAAGTAAAATAACACCGAAACGATACAACTTACATACAATATATGGTTAATGAAGTGACCTTTAAATATGACGGGAAAGTAAAAAATGCAATAATATACAGAGTGTTCCATTTAAAATAACGAAGTTCGTATGCATTTCCTATATAACCGGAAGTCTGCCAACCTTAAAAATATTTTTAAATGTCTAACTTTTGTATAGAACATTTTTTCGTATCTCTAACGGCAATGGAGTTATCGAGGAAATACGCTTAAGTGGCCCATCCTGTAGATAAATCCGACGATCGTGAAGATCTATTTTACACGAGTGCTTCAAAATGTACATGAAAAGGTATAAATATTGGATAAATGATTTCACGTATATTTCGAACTCTCAATAAAAACGAGAGTGTATCGTGACGGCGATCCACTACAGCGATGTAACACAAAGTACTTCTTTCAACGAAACATAAAATATTCTGTTTACAAATGCACTCGTGTACTACCACCGTCGTATTCCTATTGTTAACGAACCCTTCTTTTGTTAAATTCTCTTGACGCCGGAGGGAAGAAATTTGTGAGCCTCGCCGAGACCTATCTGCATAATGTCTCTATAGTGTACGTTAACCAATTGATAATGGAATAAAGTAGGGTCTCATTCAATCAACATACATCACTGTGAAATGTGACGTCTATTCACAATTTATTACATTTTTGAAAAAATAATTTGCCTTTCGTACGTGCCTACACATTTTTTTTTTTTTTAATTACGAGCGATCGCTAAATACCGGGTGTGCCAACTATATGGGGTCGGTCTATTACGTCTTACCTATTCACTTTATTAGTGTTTAGTTTTGCCTATACGTTATACAACTTTGTTATTTTAAATCGATCACTCTGTATATCGTCGCATTTTCAGATTCCCCGGAACAAACTAGGGAAAGTTTGTACTACAGATTCCATACTAAAATTGAGCGGTTTTCGAGATATTCCACTTTTAGTTAAAAAAAATTAATTTAGGTAGTTGACTTTAAAAATTAATAATGTTTTTATTAACGACGATTTTGTAACGATTCGTTGGCATAATGGTAACAATGCTTCAAGTTAAACAGTCAATACCAAATATCCTCGTTATATTATACAGGATGTTTCAAAATTGATAATGAATTGTAGCATCTTTAAAAGGCTAAAACTCGTTTTTTTCAATTGGAACACTCTGTATATTTTTATGCCATTTGATCAAGTTTTAAGTTCTTTTTCGATCGCGTATAACATTCCCTATAGCTAAAGTTAATTCTTTTGGAGTTATAGGTAATTCAGTATCATAAAAGCTGTGTTAGACAAAATAAGATATAAGATATTTTCCATTTAAAATAACAAAGGTGTATTACGTACAGGCAAAACTAAACATCCTGTATATTTTAAAATAATTTTATGGTGTAGAGTACTTGACTCCAAACAACTTTTACTTGAAACATTTTTTAATAAAGTGAATAGGTAAGACGTAATAGACCGACCCCAGATAGTTGGCACACCCGGTATCTGTTATTGCTCTTAAAAATATAGATTTTAATTTACTCCATAAGTCTTCTTTTGCTGTATTTTGTACTAAATATTGCCATACTTCCATTTCTCATTCCGTGTATTCTTTAAACTTTTTAGATACCTTAATTTATATGATTCTTTTTCTTATTTTCTGTTCCTTTTTTACCTTTTCTGTGCTTTCTTTCTTTTTCCATGATGCCATTTTTATTCTTACTTTTAACAAAAAATGGTTACTATATATCTTATGCGAATCTTTATGTTGAGGAAAGGTATTTGTTACTATTAGTTCGCTCAATATACAAGTGCAACCAAGAATATGACGTTAAAAAATTTGTAATGACGGAATTCCCAGTCTTCACAATATGATTCATCAGCATACATAGTAATAATTAGTTATTTACATCAAATTAAACACATTTAGAATACTTAATACTTAAACACTTACTAATGTACATATATACAGTATGTACCAGATCGTGTGGGATTGCGCAGCAGTCCTAGAAGCATGTGCTAGTATTAATCAAAATACGTTGCGTAAAGTAACGAGAAGTGTCAACGGTGTCAACTATGTTTAGCTAAGAATGGCCATCATTTTGAACATTTCATGTGATTATTAGGATTAAGTTTCGTTTTCTTAAATAAATGTTGTTTGTTTTTGTTTGGATCCATGTAAGCCTACTTGATGTAAAAACAATTAATTTTACTGGTATTTTTTATTGAATCATACGTTATCTTACATCGTTGAAAAGAGAATAAAAAATTCTATTCAGTAACCTAAAAATCCAATATGGCGCCCATTTAACTTAAGGAAGTTGATACGAGTACCTCAAAAGCAGCCATCTTGAATTTTTGTTGAATTTTAAATTGGTCTCATTGAAAACAGTGACTTTTATATGAAACTTTTTTCGTATCTCTTACACTTACGAAGATATTTGACATACAAGAAAATGAGAGTTTTTAGTTTTTTTTTTTAAATAACTTCTGACGGGTTCGACATTAAATCAGCATATAAACCTGCAAAACATTGCCCATTTAACCAAATCTCCATCTTCAGTTACTTATGCAATCCAATTCGATCTGGGACACACTGTATATGTATATAGAGTGGCCCACCGAAAACGAAACAGACGTGGTTTCAAGTATTTAGACGCTCTTTAAAAAAAAAAAAAAAACGCTTAGACAGGTCAATTTTCTTTGGAAATGTTTTAGCTATTTGCAGTCGCCTAGTTGCAACCTTAAAATGGGGGTGAAGTTCGGCCTAAAATTTTTAAATGCCAAGTGTTATTTATAAACCAATCATTTGAAAGCCCAATCGGTGGGCTTTACAGAAGTGCTTGAATTTTTGAATTCTGATCATTACTTCCCGCGTTAGCGAGCAAATAGCTAAAACTTTTGATCATCTTCCAAAGAAAATTGACCTGCTGAGCGTTAAAAAAAAGCTTCTAATACCTGAAAACACGTCTGTTTCGTTTTTGGAGGGCCAGTCTGTATATACAAATGGTGGTTTGCTTTTGTCATAGAAATTAACCACATCCTCTGGCAATTTTATCATATTAGACCAAATATAAATCGCACCTCAATGCATGTATTTTAAGTTTTAGCATACGTTCGTCAAGTCGTTTAATATAAATTTATTTATTATTCTCAATCGGAATCTCACGACGGGATTTTAGCACCGTCAACCGTTTTCTTTGAACGGTCTATAATACTTTCACTAAGTAATACGTTGAGTAACAACCGAAGGCCTTCGGCACACCTTGTTATAAACATGTGCTCGCTTCAAGACAAAACACGCCAGTTTTTAATAAGCAGGATTTCGATACGGTAGTGCAATTCATGGTGTAAAAATCTGCCGTTATTTGTGAACGCAAAAGTTACCCAAAATTTACAAACCGATAAAAAAATCGTTAAAAAAATGTATACGTGCCATTCAAAATTACTTGTGTCGTTTACGATCTTTTTATTGGCGTGCAGTGTTTTCGGAATGGACCATCTAAGAGTGGCTTTTCAATGGAAGCAGTTGGATTTTGTGTATCCAAACGAAAGTGCAAGACAAGAGGCTATTGAACGGCGCGAATTTGTTCCTGAAAATAATTTGCCTTTAGGCCTTGAGGTCTACGGTGACAAATTATTTATTACCGTGCCTAGGTGGAAATCTGGAGTAGCCGCTTCATTGACCTACATTAAGCTTACAGGTTAGTTGTTACTGTCACTTTTACTTGTAATTGACATTGTAATTGTACGTGTACGCAAAGAAAAATGTTAACAACGTTAAGAAATTAAACAGAATAATATTACTTACACTTAAAAATGCTTTATGATATTCAATTTTGTGTTAAAAAAAGTATTGATCTGGTTAGCAAACTTATTAATATTTCAAGAAGTCCACCCCCACAGTGTTATGATTATGACTATTTTTAGAAGTTCTTCGTATTAAAAAAATTTTTTTTTTATTAGTAGATGGAAGTATAGAAGTAAAAATATATGTCATTAAATTACAGATGGTATACTGGTTGCTTATACGAAGAATTTGCGACAATCTTCTTCACTTTAACCATTAGTTAATGTATAATTAAATAATACTCAGTATTTAAAACTTGTAACTTGGTGCTTTTTCATTTTTCACACTCGTTAAAAATATTTTAGGCGCGCAAATATATTATTTTTTCTGTTTTATACAGTTTTATATTAAAATTCTGTTTACATTTATACACTATTTTGTATGCGTATTTTTATTAAAAAAAATTAATAATTTAATTCTTACATATAGAAAATTCACTCATTTTGCTTGTGATACTAATAATAATAATAATAATAATAATTAATTTATTGCCCAACAAGTTCCATTTATAAGACAAGTCCACAAGTCATATACAACATAAACATAAACAGAAAATATACAGTGAGATCGAAAAAAAAATTAGTCAAAGTAAGCCATGAACAAAAATCGGGATGTCTTTACTTAAACCACTATTTATTTCTTAATGTCAAATTGACGTTTGTCAAAAATGTTCAATAGGAAAGTGCTCTTGAAATTCTTCATAACAGGCAACGTAAGAATATTGCCATTTAACGTTT
>JAFFZR010025723.1:0-11443 GCA_018397195.1 Lethrus apterus | reverse complement strand
TCTTATACTACTATAACCCAGAAATGAAAAACAAAAGAGCTACGACGACATTAATACAGGTCACCGCACATGTGATAACATTGTTAGTAGAGAAGCTACAGTGTTGTTCAATACATCAAAAATGTGTAGTTTTTTCTACTGATTACAATGGCGTACTCAAAAAAACAGTTGCGAGTCGCAAAAATAACGAAAATAGTAATAGTGCGCAGATAACTTTGAACACTTTATATATGATCGACTATTTTTCTTAAAAATGTGTCGCGATCACCTACTAAGATACATGAGTTGTATGGGGTTGGGTTCGCTCCGTAGTTGAAATTCAAAAGGTAGTGTACAAAGTAGTAATGCTGGACGATCGACCAAAAATCGCTTCGAGATCGACCGGTCGATCGCGATCGACTTGTTGGCCACTCCTGATTTATACCCAGTTTCTCAACTAAACAAATGCCATTTTTTTACTGAAGTGGAATCGGGGCAAAGCTAGCTTTTTCCAGAGATTTGATATGACGCACAAGTCGCTTCTCATGCTCTGTGTGTAATCCTGGGGACCTACCTAACTGCATGTTCGGTTTTCTCAATATTAGATGACGTAAGTTCTGCCAGCCCTGCTAACGCCGATTTCATGAGGCCATCGCCATCGCTTCTTGCAATGCATCGTCTCCATATTCCCCTCTCTGATACTTTCTTCCAATTATCTCTAATTAACCATTACGGAAATTAAGGAAAAAAACACTAAGGTAGGGCGTTTTACACCAGAAGTAGGGAGGCAGCGAACCGACATTTTGTATGATTTGTATTTTGAAAATACATAGACGGAAGTTTGATAAAAATTGAAATGTATGCAAGACCCGTAATGCATCTCACTTACCAAGAAGTTTTCTTAACAACCAGGTTAAAGTTTTCATACAAAATTGTTTGTTTCTCACTGAAAACCAGCACAAATTAACGGCCTCAGCTAAATAGACGATTTAGTGGATGACTGTACTTCGTCTAGCGGCATAAATGTTCTGAATTATGTCGTCTGGGGCATATTCCCTACCGAGGCGTTTTGGACTGCTTTACCCTAATAGTAGATAGGCTATGAGAGTTCTGGACCAAAAACACGGGTTATTTCTTATGGAGGTCCCAATTCACTTTACTTCCGGTTCAGATCTCCGCTACAATAGTTCGGATTTCCACCACCCCTGATGTAGTTCTTATTTCTACCGCAAGATGTCACGTGGGTCGTATTTCAAATTTTGACCACAAGATGTCGCCACCGGTTGTTTGACAAGTAGATGTAGCCACCGCCGAGTTAGGTTCGAACGTGAACCAACACCTTCGAACGGGACCTGTTAAATTTCAACGGCTTTCGAACGGGCCTGTTAAATTTCAACGGCTTTCGAACGGGTTTCAAACGTATTCTGTTAAATTTCAACGGCTTTCGAACAGCTTTCAAACGGGTACTGTTAAATTTCAACGGCTTTCAAGCGGGTCCTGTTAAATTTCAACGGCTTTCGAACTGGTCCTGTTCGAAGGTGGTGGTTCACGTTCGAACCTAACTCAACCCGTTTAGGTTCACGTTCGAACCTAACTTAACCTGTTTAGGTTCACGTTCGAACCTAACTCGGCGGTGGCTACATCTACTTGTCAAACAACCGGTGGCGACATCTTGTGGTCAAAATTCGAAATACGACCCACGTGACATCTTGCGGTAGAAATAAGAACTACATTAGAGGTGGTGGAAATCCGAACTATTGTAGCGGAGATCTGAACCGGAAGTAAAGTGAATTGGGACCTCCATAAGAAATAACCCGTGTTTTTGGTCCACAACTCTCATAGCCTATCTACTCCTAATGTTCTGTTCTTATTTTATCAATAATTCCAAATAATTGAATTTGTTGTCAACTTTAACAAGTTAAAAAGTTAAAAATTAATAAAAAAAAAAATATAAAATAATTTGTATGAATAAGATTGTAAAATATTTTTTATTGTTGCTTACAATGGCGACGTTTTCCAGGAAATGGGTATGCATGACAAAATTGAAAAACCGCCATGCCGTACTTCTTAAATTTATTATAACAGGTATTAAACCTGCGAACAATCATATCGGTTAAAGCGAAGCATTGGCTTGGCACGAAGTTACACAGCATTGCCCCCTTAGACCATCAGTTGCCTGCCTGCCCCCCCGTTGACGCGCTGAAATTCTAATTAAAAGAGCCTTTATATCATCTTATAAGAAAGCGAAACAATTTTATGGTATTAGTTCCAGTTATTAAATTTAGAACCGCTTACTTTTAAACGCGTTTTAAATTTTCCACGACGATGCACGTAAAATTTTAAACCGTTGTTTTTAAATTAAATCATTAAAATTAACTTGAATCTGTTGCGATTAAACGATAAATTCGAATGCACGCTGTGTGGGAGTTATTTCGATTTATTTCGCGATTTTTCTAGCTGCAAAAATGTTCAATAACGTTCGCGTTGGAATGTAGTAATTCCACGTATGTTTAAATAATATGCGCGTTTATCCGGAAGAATCCACAGTAATTTTGTAATTTATATCATTGTTTGGCGTACGTATTACTGGTGGTTAAAACCGTCGAGATTTACAATCTTTGCCGTAGGTAACGACAGATGGGTTAATTACAGAAATGATAAATTATGCGATCGGGTTCGAAAACTATTTAGTTATTTGTTGATTTATACGACGTATGTTCGGATATAAGTATACTTGAAATATTATACTTTAAAAGGACAAGTTACGGTGTTGAGTCGTTCAGGAACAGATCTTGTGACCCGTCATAAATTGCTTAAATTTACGATTTGACTTCGTTTACAACTTTACGATAATGAAGACCATAACCACACACTCTCCTAAAAATGACAATCGATAACATTGTATCTTTTACCGTTGGGTATTGGTTGAAGTAAATTTTTGTAAAGATGTCCTAAAAGGTACTACTTTGAAAAATGAAAAATGATTGCTGACAATTTCGGTAAAATTGACTTTGATATCTTATCTTAAACCGTCTTCGAAGATATTTTATTTTATACAGCGTATCTACAGCTGGGTTGCCAATTCACGATAATTCAATCCACTGTAATTTCAGATTTTTAAATGGAACAGCCTGTATATTTTGTGATTATACGATAGTTCCCTCATCGTTCTTTAATAATTATTAAGCATATCCTTAGCTGTGTTTTTTACTTAATTAAATTTAGGATTTTTAATTCAAAACAGTAGCACAACTTTCTAATCCAATGGATTGGACACACCAAACTTTGTGCAGTTTAGGCTTTTGTTTTTAAAAATATTACTTAGGTTTTCAACCTATACGTTTTAAGATCGTTGGATTTAAAGAGATTTTAGATTTAATTATTATTTCATAAAATGGCCGAATATTTCTTTAGGTTTGTTGGATTTAAAACCCTACCTAGGTTCGTTCATCGTCGTATCGACCTTTGTAATTTTCAACCCTTTAGGTTGGATAACATTTTCTCGAATTATAGGTCTTTTTATCAAGTTTTTGCTGTATTCCTCTTTCAATATGCCCCCCCCCCACGCCAATGCGAAAAATGGTTAGATTCAAACCAAACTACTTCCAAAGTCAAGTTTGGATTTTTAGGCTTAACAACTTCCCTATAAAATCTAGGTTTGAGGTTAGTAATTAGGTTGGCTTGTTAAAAAAAAAATAATTCATTTTTTTCACTCGTTAGGTTTGCATGGTTGCCGCAACCCTTTATTTATTAATTTTGTTTTTTAATTTTTCAGGTTTAAATCTTTAACATTTGTCGTTAAAGCCGTGTTGGATTTAAAAGGCTAATTGTATTGTTGAATTAATTTAATTCAAGCCTGTTAGGGCTTTTCATATTATGTAAGATTTTGTTGTTTTAGGCTTTTAGGTTTTCAGATTTTAGAAAATGGACTTGACATGTTGGGTATAAGAATACCTGTGGATTCCTTTATTAAGTTTATTAATTGCTACGTTTATTAACATCTAGAAGACGCATAGTTAGGTTGGTTAGGTATATTAAACTTAACCTTTAATCACCCAGGTGTGTTAGGCTTCCCCGATAAATGAACGATTCACCAAGTCGATAGCCAAGTTGTGGTTTTGTAATGAAAGCTTTTAAGGTTGACTTTATTTTTCGATTCTTAAGGCTTTAAAAGATTGTAACACGTCTTATAGGTTTTTGGCTTGGATTTAAAGGGGTCCATAGTTAGGTTGGGGTTCATTAATTAAGCCTTAGGCCACCCCCATAAATAAGTTTTGCATCGATTTGTTGGATTTAACAACTTTTCCTAGGTTTTTGAAATTCTTTAATGTGCGCTAGGTTTCGCATTTTTTAGTCGATGGAGATTTCATAGTTTATTGTTTTAGGGCCAGATTTTAGCCTTTTCCTTAATTTTCCTTTTTAAGGCTTTTGGGATTTAAAAAAGTTCATAGTTAGGCTCATTAGGTTTTTTAATTAAATTGATGTTTAGGCAGCAACCATATATATTTTATAAATTTATGTTTGTTGGATTGAAGGTACATTTACTAGGTTTATGATACTTAACCTTTATTCCACAATGCCTGTGGAGCTTGTTGAATAAACGAACTCAAAATTAGGTTGGTTTACGAAATTCGGTTTTAAACTATTACTTGTATTAGGAAATTAGTGATTATTAAGTTGATGGTCAAGGCCAAGACTAAGGCCAAGTTTGATGTTAGTTAACATGAATCTTTAGACTTGTTGAGTTTAAAATGGCTGATAAAATAATGCTTTTTTGTGAGAAAAATAATATAGTAGGCTGATCGTAGAAGCAATAAACATAATAATTACTATTAAATGACTTCTACTTCAAATACATAAACTAACGCGCGTCACCCTGATGAACGCGTTTTTAGAAAAATATAGGCTGTATTAATTACAATAAAAGGGAAATGCGAAGAACAGGAACGAGTGAAGAAAATGAACTTTTTGTTGTTCAAAGCTTCGTAGAAAATCCTCACATATCTTGCCGTCAAATAGAACAGCGATTAGGTATCACTAAGAATTAAGCAGTGCATCAACAAAAATGGCGGCTATATTGAAAATAACCTTTTACCTTTTGTATTTTCTTCTCATTTATTTTTTGGTGTTATTTACTGCGTTCCATTAATAAATTGTTGTCGTTCTATGTTAGCACATATTTTTAATTACGGATTTTCTACTTTTTTACTATTATGCCATCTTTCTTTGTTTTTATTTTTTCTTGGGAAATAAAATCAACCAACCCAATTGTGTCGTAGAAAAAAAAAACAACTTTCAAAATATTCATAATCTTTTCCAACTTTTTTCCGATGCAAACATATCTGTACACAAGTCCGCCTCGCCTTATTATTGTTATTATTACTGTATAATTTCTGTAGCAAGTGATGTAGTTTCTACGATTCAACCAGAAACTCAAATATCATCAGTATATTAGGACAGAAGACATATGTAAACACTTGTAAGTTTTTAGAAAAGTCATTCATTTGAATTACAAAACGGGTTGGACCAAAAACGGAACCATGAGGAACCCCAAGACCATAAAACAAACTTCGGAATCAAAAACCAACTTGTCGAAGACTTTAATTTAAATTTTTTAATTTATTACTTATTTCAGAGAATTCCATGATTTTATGATGGTTTACGAAATTTCTGCCTAGGGCAATCCAGCTTTTGATGTTAATAACCATAATCGTTAATTTCCCAATAAAACATATTCCAAAACATATTTGTGTACAAGTCCGCTCTTGGAACTTACGCGCATCAGAAAACTATTTAAATAAATGTAGTCGTTTATTATTATTATTATTGTATAATTTCTGTGGGAAGTGATGGGAGTTTCAGCGATTGAAATGGAACCACGAGGAACCCCAACCCCATAAAATAAACGGGATCGGAACCAAAAACAAACTGACAAAGACATCTTAACAAGAAGATTTTAATGTGTACACATTTAAAATATTAGTTTTGGGTTCAAACCCAAACGAATCCATCTCATTGGATTGCACACGATCATTTGAAATACATTTTTTCCTCAAATTGAGATTTTTTAACCAAATTTTCCGTTGAAATTATGCATCACTTTTTCTAGTTGTTAAAAGTGTTTTTACATGGAATTTTTAAAGGAAACCCCAGAATTAATGGAAGGGGAATGTCATGAGATATTTTGCTTTTCTTTATTATCCCTGACACAATACCTTTTTTATCGGTTGAATTGATAATTATGTTTTTTTTCCAAACCAGTTTCTAAATGGGACTGTATTATTTTTGATTTATTTTGTCTTAAATCCAATTCAATTTAATCGAATCTATCCAACCTACCAAACCCAACATTACAAATCCCTGTTTGATTTCCAATTCAGGTTTTTAATTGGATTGTGGTATTTTCGTGGGTTTATACCTAATTCAATTTAATTTAATTTTGTCGAACCCAATTCAAATGGGTTTACTGGTCTAGTTGCTTAGTCAGTAGGCTATAATCTTAAGGCCTAGGGTTCAAGTCTTAGTGGGTGACATTGTAAATTTATATGGCAGATTTAAGTTTGCAACTTATTGACTTTGAGTTGACGACCAATTATTCCTATTGGGTTTCCCCGTTTCCCTAGTCCTTGCAGCAAAATCTAAAATATGTTATAACATCTGATCGTGGCTGCAACCAAATCCCTCCTTCTCAGTCCTTAATGAACTTGGGCAAGTGGTGAGAGGGAATGAAGTGGAGAGAAAAAAATCTATGAAACCCAACATGACAAAATCCAGTTGGTTGGGTGCCATATGAATTTAGTTGGCCTGATTTTGTAGATTTAAATCTCATTGGGTTGGGTTGGTATTTTTAACGCCTTTTACATTTCGAGCTAACTAACTAACTAACTAACTTCTCATAAAAAAGCATTATTTTACAGATAGAAATTACAAAATATAGGTATACTACATGCTTAATAATTATTAAAGAACGATGAGAGAACTGAACTATCATATAATCACAAAATATACAGGTTGATCCATTTAAAAATTTGAAATTACAATGGATTGAATTATCGTGAATTGGCAAGGCTGGTTGATTTTTCATTAAACTAAATATTTGATTGGTTTGTACAGTTTTTATAAATTTTATGACATTTATGCCATTTCAAATATATTGTTCTAAAATGTACGGGGCTGTCGATTTTCAATTGTGTTTGATGAGTTTTTATATTGGGTTGTGACACATCCAGGCAACATAAACCATAAAAATATTCCTAGGAAACGTCAACAATTAGAAAGAAGGACTAAGTTGAAAATTCTCAGGACTAAGTTGATGAATACACAAATCAACTTTAAAACCGAGCCCCCAGAATTTGTATTAAGTTGGGTTGGAGACTAAACCCAATACAAAGCAACAAAGTTCCATTTAAAAGTTCATCTTTATATTTTCGCTTCTTGCGAGTATTTTGGCTTGCATTGGGTTTCAACCCAAAAAAAATGCAGCACGATCAAAGATGTTCACGGGAAAAATACACCAGCTGGGCCAGGGAGGTTGATCGTGCTGTAATTTTTGGGGTTGAAACCCAATCCAACCCAAAATACTCTCAAAAAAGCAAAAATAAAGGTTATTTAGAGGCACAAAGATTAATAAAAAGATTAATTTTTAAATGGAACCAATTTGTTACTTTGTACCCATCCTTTTGCCTTTAAATAACGTTTATACTGTTTTTTTTTGAGAATTGGGTTTTCACCCCAAAAATTGCAGCAAGATCATGAGAAAGGTATACCAACTTCAGTTTGTAAATTTATTTAAAAAAATAATTCTTATTTCAACTCCAAATTGTAATTTCTGGAAGCTGTAAGGAATTAGTAGAAAATATAAACATAAAGACACAGAAAACTATAAAGGATGGGAAATATGAAAACCCATGATTACATATAGAATACGTTGTATTATGTGAAGAAATGCAAGGAAGATTTAAAGGATTATAACACAGAATGTTGGAAAATGAAGGCACTAAAAATGTTTGCAGTTGGGCGTTTAATTTGCATTGTAATTTGCATGTACGAAGGAAGCTGGTAATTAGGAAGGTCGTGTTGTATGTACATAATTACGGAAATATAGATTACACGTGTGCTGGCTATTTTATTACAAAGTGTGACACAAATATATACATATATTTAAGAATGTATACTGTGTGTCAATTTTTTATAACTTTTCATAGAAATTGCACAATTTGTCTTGGAATGATCGACAAGGAAAGAACTGAAGAATTAATCAAACTTGTTAGAATTAGAGTTAATTACTATAAATCTTGCATTTTGCGAGTTTTATTTAATATCTTCGTCGTAGATTCTTCTACATTTTTATTCATGTGTGCCAGTTGGATCTCTGTGTAAAGGTTTGTAAAAGTTAGGGTCGCTTATCAACTCGTCTGACACGGATATGTAGTTTGCTCGGTCCGATGCAACTGTGGCATTTTCCTTATCAGATTTAATTATTAATAAATCATGACAATTCTTTAAGAAAAGTCGACTTTTTTAAATTCTCTCTTAAGAATAAATTTAATTTTTTGTTCTTATTTTAATAATTTATAATATTTGTGACTTGTGCTCAGTATTTATAATACAAGGTGTTTGTTGTTTCATTCAGCAAATATAATTTTTGATGCTTTAACATATAAATAAAATTTAAAAAAATATTTTTCAAACACACCAGAGCATCACAATACGTTTATAAATTGTATTTGTTGTAGGTCCATCTTGCTGTTCCGAGGCTTAAGTATTGTTGTTCTTGTGTCGCCCTCATTTCTAGCTTTTCATGTTTTTTCTTTATTCCTCGACTATTCTTTCAACCATTCATTTCCAGATTGCCATATCCTCTTTTTTAAATTGTTTGTCATTCCTTCTATCTTGTTACATTTTCTTTGGTGACATCGTTGTTTGCATATATTATTTTCTTCTTTTAAATTTTTCAGTGGTTGTTTAATCATTTCTTTACAGAAAAGCCAAAGATATACTAAATATGCGACAATTTGTCAATAATCTGCTTTGTTGCTGAAAAAAGATAGGAAGTGAAAAAATATAAAAAAAATGGAAATTTGGTGTTACTGCGGACACATCTTACTTTCTTTGGAAATTCACTGTTATGTCTTTATTCTTATGATACGTGATTTATTATTATGATTTATTATTATCATAAATTTAATTCTTTAATTTTAAAAGAAAGTAAACAAATTGGGCACTTTTATGGAAAAATATTCTTTCATGCGAAAATTATTTTAAAATTATATTTTTAAAATGATAAGAAAGAATCTTCAAGTTCGGTGTTCTAAAGTAACTTGTTTAAATTTATACAGTGTGGTGATAAAGTTTGGAACAAAATTCATAAAATCGTTCTATAATGTTTTTAAGAAAATCGCTCGGACAGGTCAATTTTTGTTTTTGAAATGCCGTTTTCTGACGTTAATTTTTTTGGAATGACATCATTTGTTTTTGCACAAAGACGTCACCATAATTTTTTTTAAATGAGAACCCCCCACTTTTTTCTTCTGTTTTTAATAGACCCTCTTACTACCTAAACGGTGATGTAAAGAAATTGGTACCTTACGTAACAATTTTTTTGAATAAATGACATTTAAATTTTTTCTTTTAAACAAAAATTTTAATTTTTTGAAGAAAAAATGTTATTTTTTTCAGAAAAGTTCTTATGTAAAGAATTAATTCGGTAATTACCACTTAAATATCAAAGAGGTCTATCAAAAGCAAAAGAAAAAAATAAGAGGTGTCATTTAAAAAAATCGATAATGACGTCATTGCACCTTAAAGCTTCATTCTTCGTCTTAGATACATAAATTACTGTTATTTGCTTTAATTTAGAATGTTTACGATTATTATTTTTACTAAATTATAACCACTGACGATCTGAAGTAAATGTGTCATTTATTCAAAAAAATTGTTATGTGAGGTACCAATTTTTTTACATCACCGTTTAAGTAGTAAGAAGGTCTATTAAAAACAGAAGAAAAAAGTGGGGGTTGTCATTTAAAAAAAATTATGATGACGTCATTGTGCAAAAACAAATGACGTCATTCCAAAAAAAATAACGTCAGAAGACGGCATTTCAAAAACAAAAATTGACCTGTCCGAGCGATTTTCTTAAAAACATTATAGAACGATTTTATGAATTTTGTTCCAAACTTTATCACCACACTGTATANATCGCTCGGACAGGTCAATTTTTGTTTTTGAAATGCCGTCTTCTGACGTTATTTTTTTTGGAATGACGTCATTTGTTTTTGCACAATGACGTCATCATAATTTTTTTTAAATGACAACCCCCACTTTTTTCTTCTGTTTTTAATAGACCTTCTTACTACTTAAACGGTGATTTAAAAAAATTTGTACCTTACGTAACAATTTTTTTGAATAAATGACATTTAAATTTTTTCTTTTAAACAAAAATTTTAATTTTTTGAAGAAAAAATGTTATTTTTTTCAGAAAAGTTCTTATGTAAAGAATTAATTCGGTAATTACCACTTAAATATCAAAGAGGTCTATCAAAAGCAAAAGAAAAAAATAAGAGGTGTCATTTAAAAAAATCGATAATGACGTCATTGCACCTTAAAGCTTCATTCTTCGTCTTAGATACATAAATTACTGTTATTTGCTTTAATTTAGCCCTTTCCACTGGTATGTCGCCATATAGGCGACATTGTACGTTTTACCGTTACGCTCGTATGTCGCCATACAGGCGACATTACACGTTTTACTGTTGCGCTCGTATGTCGCCGTACAGGCGACATTATACGTTTTACCTTTGCGCTCGTATATCGCCATACTACATTTTCCTTTACGACTCTATATCGCCGTACAGGCGACATTATACGTTTTACCGAAGCGCTCGCATATCGCCATCCTACATTTTATTATTATACATACAGGTGTCCCCGGGAAAACGAAACACCCTCAATATCTAAGAAACTATTTTTTTTTCTTAAAATCGCTGAAACACGTAAACTTTGGATCGATGGGGGACAACTTTTGGCGAAGAAATAATCGCCATACCTTCAACCCCCTAGCCGCAGGGGTGTCAACACTAAAATTCTTAAATTACACTAGGGGTTGAGTGATATCTCATTTAAAAGCTTACATAATTTGCATTTCAACGGTGTAAAAATTTTTGAAATCCATCGATTCGTTGTCGAGAAATTATCTTTTCAAGATAACTATGGTACAAAACAGAAAGGGCAATTTAGATAGAAAAACAGTCAAGATTTATTTGAGAAGTTGTTGGAAATAGCCTCCCCAACTTCCATACAATTATACAACCGTTGCTCAAACCCACGACGTCTTTAAAAAATTTACGAGATAAAATGTACAATTCTATCTCTTGCCTGCCGTGCAGTCTCCTCTGAAATTTTTCAAAATGTACGTTGTGGGTTTGAGCAACGTTTGTATAATTGTATGGAAGTTGGGGAAGGC
>JAFFZR010025722.1:0-11444 GCA_018397195.1 Lethrus apterus | reverse complement strand
CTTATTTTATCACATTTCAATTTTTGTGATACAATATATGGCCACTGTATTGACTCTATTGATTCTCATCGCATACAAATTGTTCAAAATGCGTGTCTCAGATTCATTTTCAGCATTCGGAGAAGGCAACATGTATCTTATAAATTATGTGAGATGGACTGGTTAAATATGGAGAAACGATGGAATCTACACTTTGCGTGTTTCTGTCATAAAATTATAGCTTCTAAATTGCCGCCGTATCTCTTTGCTAAAATTAAATATCGCACGGACATTCATAACATAAATATTCGTCGTAAAGATCTTTTTGATGTTCCATCTCACAAGACATCCTTTTTTAAAAGGTCTTTCCGATACAATATCGCCAATTGCATGAATTCTCTTCCGTGTGATATAAAACAATTATCTCTATCTGGCTTCCGATTATATTTGCGTAAAAAATTAGTTGACGAGCAGAAGGTTCAAATTGCATAAGATGACAACAATAATTAGTTTATATTTTACATATTTTTCATATGTTTATGTTTAAACTTAGGTTAAGTACTAAGGTTCTTAGGGAAGATCAGGGCGCTGCAATGCAGCTTAACTGACTTAGAACCATTTGATGAATTATAAACTATACCGATGTTTGTATGCTATTGTTATTATGCACCAATAAAATTATTATTATTATTATTATATATTACAAAAGTTGTTTATTAATCATTTTAAATTTGAATTTTCATCATTATAGTAAAGAATTTCATAATGGGCGTCCAACGTGAAGTTATCTTTATATTTTATATAAAAAAAAAATCATAACATATAAAAGATTGGAAAACTGAACAATCGTGAGTAATTGAAAGAAAATCTAAATTACAAACCCTGAGTATAGATAAAATAAAAATTAATAAAGATATCAGAAAATATCATATCAATATGTTTTACTTGCATTGGAGTATTCGTTCGAATTCTGACGAAAATAATTCGTACGAAAACGCATGCAGTGGATGCCCGGCCTAACTCGTCTGAAACTCGAGACAGTTATAGAGAGTTTCATATTTTCACAGTAAGACGGTTTTAATGGTGTCACCTCCAATCATGTTTACCATTTAAAAAAAAAAAACAAAAGAATGGTAGCAATTAAGTGGTAAGTATAATTAAAAATTTGACTTAAGTGGCAAGTACTCCGTCAAATGCGGATGAAAAATTGCCTGTGTGTTTTTTCCATGTCTTGCAATATAATAGACTTAAGTATGATTATTTAAAAAAAATCGTGAAATTTAATTTCCGATTCTAGAGCGGAAACGAGATGAGGTAGAAAAATTTTAATTACCTATGTGAATTATTTGTGAAAAATTGGAACACCACTGGATAAACGGTTGTCTCCTAGGTTGTAAAGTAATGGTACTTTATATAGATAAAACAACGAAAATAAGACACCCTGTACAATCATTCCCTTTTTTAATTAGGATATTAATTGTACGCTCGCTGATTCTGTATTGTTTACAATAGCAACAAACAATCACTTACCGGTAAGGTGAAGCATCCGAACATCGATGAGAGGATTGTATTTTGGTGTTACACAATTTTGCAGTTACAGAATTTGACGACAATGTTTACGCGCGACCGGCCGAAACACGAATATATTTTTCTCGAAAAGCATTGTAACGCACGGCGCGACGGGTAACCGACAAAAAACTGTTTGATGCTTTTAGAAAAGGTCCAACTGAATCCAACATGCCGCCCACCAATTTTATCTCATCTAAAAACCTACCTAAACCTAAACAACAGGGGAAGTGACTAGACTCAAAGTAACCGAAAGACCTTCCTTTCGGTTTGTCTTCTGTAGGGGGCTGTCAACAGATACCTAAGAGGATAAAAAGAAAAAGAAGAACAAAGGATTTTCCTAACCTAACATTTACCCACAAAAAAATCAATCTATTATAAAAAAGATAATAAATAAAAATAATCGGGCATTGGAAAACGCACACGTTTAACGACTGGTCTCATTCATCGTTTGAGAGCGGCCACATTTTCGGAAAATAGATTTAGAAATGATTGCAACGTAGAGAATAGTCAGTCATTCTCAGATGAATTAAATTTAGAATGGTGTTTAAATAACAATTTGCAAATACGCTTGTTATCAATTCTGGCAATTAGTGCTCTTCAAACGATCTCATAATTATTCGCAAAAATAGATTTGGAAATTATTGCAACGTAAACAGAGAATAGTCCTTCTCAGATGAATTAAGTTTAGGATGGTATTTAAATAACTATTTTCAAATATACACTTGTTATCAAATCTGTCAATTAATGCTCTCCAAACGATCTCATAGTTATTCGCAAGGAGTGGCAAATTAGCAATAATTTTTAAAGCATGGCCAGACAAAAACTAGGTATATAATAAAATTTTATGAATATGAATCAAAGATTTAAGATTTAAAGCATTCGTGAAATTCAGGCCAATCTGAAATGTTACAAAAGACGGCAAAGAAATTTCAGGCAAATTTGGTTGCGATATGTTATTTAAAATAGACTGATCTAATCGCGAACTATCAATAGATTGCTGGTTTGTACTGGACAATGATGTACTATGGACGCCCAATTTCCATATCAGCTTCATATTCATCTAACTTATCCAGTTTAACACAAATTATACAAATTTCTGATTGGAAAGCTTCATATTTATTTTCGTCCGAATTCGAACGAATACTCCAATGCAAGTAAAACATATCAAAGGTCGTACACTGGCATACGAAATCGTTCGTACGTTTTCGTCGGTACGTTTGATATGTGTTTCGTGCATTTCAGTTCGTTAGAATTCTGACGAGAATATAATTCATGTGTCACGTGGTACAGTTTTGATTAGTTTCATTGGTTAATATACCAAAACAAAGACGCAGAAGAGACTATCAAATCGATGATAAAATTCTTTACTGTCAAAGTGACAGAACGTTTCAATAAACGCGTCGCAATAAAAAATATTTAACAGTTACTTCGTATCTAGATTTTCCTTATCTATGGTATTATTTTTCAATATCCTTCATCAGTCATAAATAAATAACAGCATAAACAGGCCATGTAAGCCTTTTGTAACATCCGAATTTATTACAATCTATCATATAATGAGGACATTCATTAATTAGTAAGATTGAGTATAATGTAGGCCTAGAGCTGAGGCCATCTGCTTCGGTGTGTTGCAATTTCTCTCCAATTTCTGATTTGTCTTCATATCGTCTTCTACCGCCTCTCTCCATCTCCTCTTTGGTTGTCGACTCTTACGTTTCCCTTCCGTTATTTTCACGCTACATTCTTCACCTACCTCCTGTAGTCCATCTTTCGAGGTGCCCCAGCAATCTTCGTATTTTGATAAAGTCCCCAATCGGCTTCCGGCCAAGTTCTATTCTCTTCCACCCATAAATCCCTCTTAACATTTTTCTTTCTCATATCTCTACCTTCTGCTTATTTGTCTTGTTCAATAACCAGGTTTCGCATCTGTATGTTAGGTTTGTCCTTAGCACTGTCTTATAAGTCTTATTTTTACTTACTACAATTCTTTGGATTTTAATATCCGTTTTATACTTTTCGCTATTCGTAAGTATATTTCTATTTCTTCATCACATTTCTGTGGTGATTTGCCAAAAGCTGATATGTCGATTTTAGTAAGTTTACAGGAAGCCACTTTAAAGTTTTTATGGAATTGACAAATACATTATCACAAACAAACTTCTTCTAAATAATATCTATTTTAACGCATGCTTAGTTTCTTGGATTGACATATTAGCTTCTGGCGTAGATAAAACTGGACTTTTTTACATATTACGGCGATAAAACCAGAAAGTTGAAAAATATGACATATCAGCTTTTGGCAAATCACCACAGATTTGTTATTGAGGTTTCCAAGTGCATGTAGTCTTCTACTTCTTTGAATCCCATGTTGTCCCCTTCTGCATATAAATCATTAAATTTTGTTTATGGTTGTGTTGATTATTGTGTCTTAGTTCCATGAATTTTGTTTTCCTGGTGTTGAATTGTAGGCCTATTGACTCTGTCGCTGTTATTAACTGTTTTGTTATTCTTCCAAGTTTCTTTCTGTTTCGCGCCGATCGGACCACGTCATACGCATAGACAAGACATTGGTGGCTGCTATAAAACAGTGTTCCGCTTCTGTTTATTTTGCTTTCCCTTATTATCCCTTCCAAGGCCAGATTGTATAAAGTTGTGAAACGCAGCTGTCTTAACCCTTTTTGACCTTCGAATTCTCTACTTACCGTGTCCTGTAGCGTCATGCTACAGCGTTGTCATTAGGCTAGGTTTACATTGTCATAGGTCCTTCTAAAATCCACGAATAAGATATAGGTTGAAATATTATGTTCATAACATCCTTTTAAAATCTGTTTAAGCATGAAAATTTGGTCCGTCGTTGCTCTGTTTCTGTTTGGTATTTTCCTACTGTTTTCTCTGCATGCTCTTCTAATCGTTGTTTTATTAACAATGCTAATATCTTGTATGAGACGCCAAGTAACGCGATTCCCCTATAGTTTTCGCATACTATTTTGTCACTTTTCTTACGTATTGGAAGAATAATTGCCTTCTTTCATGCTTTGGGTATTGCCTCCGTTGCCCAGATCTCCTTTGCCCATACTTTCCGCTGTAAACACTCATCATCACTTCATCAGTCATAAGGTCGATAATAGTTGTTATTTATGTTTAGAATAATATTCTAGATTTTGTGTTGTAAATTTAAACAAAACCGAACCTGTTTGTAATTGTGGCAGTATATGCAAATGATTTAAATGAAACGTAAACACATATTGTAAATGGCTCGAATGAAATTTGTTTAATTTTTGTAATCCTATAAGTAAATAATTTATACATCAACATTAAAGGATTTAATTTACGTAATACTTTAATGTATTTCGTCGAAAATAAATCAGCCCTCCCTGTTAATTCTACATGCAGATAAACACCGAGTGACATTACACAAATAGGAAAATCTTATCAACGTGTTCACTGAGATTGGAAAACCACAAATTGCACGTCTAGAATGGAACGGCGTCTTCACCACGGCATTAATTTATATGAGTTTGACGATCTGCAAATAATTTATATACAAGTACGTATCTGTAATGCAGTTTCGTTCTACCTCTTTGACATTTGACACTTGAACTAACCTTCATTAAAGATACAGCGAGAAATCGTTGAAAGCACTTAAATGCCGGGAATTCGCTGAATGTAATTTAACTCCATAAATCGAGGTGTTCAAAAACTATTTTCTTGGGCCTTTATACTAACGAGGTGAAATAAATGTTTGGTTTTAAATCTTTTCAAAATGAAATTGAGACACTTGAGAGAAATTGTTAAAACTTTCAAATACACAAACTTTTCATTATTGATGTAAACTTCGAAGGTTTATTATATAAAAATATAATTACTTCATTTGTCTTACAACGTACTGTATAAAATACTAACATATATTTACAAAAAAAAATTCTTGTCCCCGACCGATGGTTTCATAGTAATAATATATTGATATAAAAACATATATACTACAGCATATACAGCCTGTTCAAGGGAATATTCTACAATAGCTAACTTTTTTATTTAAAGAGATACAAATTTAGTTAAATGGACTAAGTTTAAGTACCTTGCAATGCCCATTTTGGGCAATAAATTATAAAACAAAAGAACATCGCGTTGCTAAGATACAAGCATAACGATTAATTTTTTAAATTGAACATCCTGTATATTTTTATATTTTTAAGTTACTCTGGTTGCATGCTATAATTAATTTAAAACCATTTTTTTCTAGGATAGCTAGTTAAGGAGTTAAAAAAAAAACAATAATTTCTTGCATTATGGGTGTTCATGGATTATTCACAATAGCTAACTTTTTTATTTACGGAGATACAAAAGAACATCGTGTTGCTAAGATACAAGCATAACGAGTAATTTTTTAAATTGAACACCCTGTATATTTTTATATTTTTAAGTTGCTCTGGTTGCCTGCTATAATTAATTATAAGACAATTTTTTTCTAGGATCGCTAGTTAAGGAGTTAAAAAATAAAGTAATAAAATAATAAAATCAAAAAGCAAAAGAACTATTGTTATCGATCCTCCTCTTGCAACAAGTTGTTTTACAAATGTTTTTCATCCTTCGGACTGTACCAATATGTCTTATGCATCTGACATCAATAATAATAAAAAAATGTAATAAAAATTATTTATTTACCACTTATATAATTTTAATGAAATTTGCAAAATTATTTTCTCCAAAACTTTTTTAATAGCCGTTTTAAAGAAAAATTGTCTCATAATTAATTATAGCAAGCAACAAGAGCAACTTAAAAATATAAAAATATACAGGGTGTTCAATTTAAAAAATTAATCGTTATGCTTGTATCTTAGCAACGCGATGTTATTTTGTTTTATAATTTATTGCGCGAAATGCGCATTGCAAGGTACTTAAACTTTGTCCATTTAACCAAGTTTGTATCTCCGTAAATAAAAAAGTTAGCTATTGTGAATAATCGGTAAACACTCATAATACAAGAAATTATTGTTTTTTTTTTAACTCCTTAATTTAACCTAGTTTGTATCTCTTAATAAAAAAGTTAGCTATTGTAGAATGTTTCCGTGAACAGCCTGTATACTTTTTATTACGTAGATAATTAAAAATATTAACTACCGTTGATTTAAAAACTAATCGGAAAATATAAGAATAAAATTTTATGTGTCTGAAACAAAATTTTATTAGAAAACGGTTTTTAAATATAAATCAATTTTAAATGAACACATTAATTACAGTAATATTTAACTGAGTTTAATATAATTAATACTACCGGTACTCACTAATAATTGTAATAATACACTTTCACATCAAAAACTCGTGTGGTAACCATTTTGATAACTCGCGCTTATTAATTGGTTGATTCGAAACCCATTATTCCAGCTGAAAAATCTATTTTATAGCAATTAGTATTTACAAGAAATAACGAGTAAATTATAAGTTGAATATAAGTAACAGTAAATTTACATTTTCACTTCAATATCGACGTAAACCTTTATTATCCATCAACACTAAATATTAATTCTTAAGTGCAAAACTTGCGTGCTGTTGAGATATTACGGTCATTATATGAGTGAGAGATAACATGTAAAATTATTAGACCGTCTATTAGCAAAAACCCTAGAACCACCACAGTAATTTGTAACGTTAGCTTAGCTGCAGTGTTTCCGAATTAATAATGTAAACGTTATTATTCATTTATGCAGAAATGAAAGCCCTGTTTGAATATAAAACTATATGAAATTATGCAACATTCTGCTCGCCAACTGCATGTTCGCAATATTTAATCTGTCACTTTAGTCAAATATATTTAAATTAACGAAAAAGTTTAAACAAAGTTATGTTTTGTGGTGGTTAATATTAAACTGAAACAATTGGCGTTCAAAAGTTTTTATTATATTATATTAATCCTGTATTAGTTTACTCAGAATAAGCTATGTAGCCCTAAATGTATTCACGATATTTTTATGCATAAATGCTTATTATATTCTCACCAATAATTGCACAGTATTCGCATGTAAAAAAAGAACATATTACCAAAATAACAAAAGCAAACAAAATCTTTCGAGTGTAAACGACCAGGACTGAAATAAACGAAACATAAAACCGAAGTACACAATTGAGCCGACGGTTTTTTTTCTTCCCTTCTTTCGAGCAGGGCTTTACCAGCCGAGTGAAACGTAATAGCTATTTATCCGGATACAGATGTAAACGAGTTAAAAGTTTTCGCTAGCATGCAGATTGTTCTGTATTTAAATCGAGTCGCTATAATTCCTTAATTGAATTTCTTTGTTGGCAAAAAGCGTTTTAATTAGGGCACCAAAGGGGTTCGCGGACACCGAACCGTCGAGCGGAAAGAGTTTGTCTACCAGGAACTGTGCCCTTCCGGAATATCTGGACTTCCGGAATCCGGTCAGCCGGAAGGCGAATGCATGCAATTAAACATTCCAATTAACTTTAATAATATTTCATGATAACAAAGTATACTTTTCAATTCATGTTTGAAAGGATGTTTGCCGATAATATGAAAACCAATTCTGGTGTGTATTTTTACTGATTAATTCAAAGAAAGTAATTTCCCAAATTTTCCTTACGAAGTATAAAGCTCTTCCTTATATTAAAAGATTGTTTAAAAAAACTACGAACATTCTGGAATCATACTTACTTATTTAATCCATGAAGCCTATCTACCCATCATGGATGTAAGGCGTTGTGTGGAGTTGAGTTGTCTCTCGTGGACGCGTTCCACATCTTTTTCTATTCCTTTCTGTTTTGTGCCATATTTTCCATCTCTTCCCATTTCATTCCTCTTCTGTCCAAAGGTTGTTTAACACCTTCTTGATACATTTTGGTTGGTGCAAATGGGCTATAATGTTGGTAGGTCTCTGTAAAATGAAGTAAAAATCCGCGGAAATCATTTCGGAGACGTTAACCCAGTGGTTTCCAACCTTTTTGTACCTGCGCCCCCTTAAAAAAACAAAAATTGTTGCGCCCCCTTAATTTTTCTAACAATCTAATTTCATACACAGCTCGGTGGTCTAGTGGTAAGAAGGCCGGACTCTCAGTGTGAGAGTCGAGGGTTCGAGTCCCGCCTAGGTAGTAATTTTTCTCCTGGCGTGTCCGGTATCCTCCTGAGTCAGCTTTCGCTGTTGGCATAATTAACAGTGCTAACATCTCTTACGGCGAGGAGATGATAGTAACAAAGCCATGGAACACTTTACACACACAAAATACACATAAATGGTGCTCCTGCAATTCTCGATAAGCGAGAGTTTGAGAAGCGTTCGGGTAGCACCGCACACTCACAAGAAAAAAAAATAAATAAATACTCAACTGATATTATAATTTATTTAATGGGCTACAAAATAATATACAATATTATGTAAAAATATACATAAAAAAATAATTATAATTCGCGGCGAGGATTGTGGATTACATATACCTATTTTGCTGATTTATTTTTTAGACACCTATTCGACTTTTTTGGTTTGTATTCGAAAATGATATTTTGGAAACAGCTGCATGCCCCCCTTGCAACAGTCTCGCGCCCCCTAGGAGGGCGCGCCCCACAGGTTGGAAACCACTGCGTTAAACCGCCAATAGAGATTTCCACTCCGTAATTACACTGAATATTTTCAACAGCTTTGACAGCGCTAATAACCTTGATTTTGCCAACTTAACATGCCATTGTTTCAAACAGAAATACTTGGCGTGTATATCGGAAAATAGAAAAATTTAAATAGAATTTTGTAGTTGTAATATTCGATAGCTTTCTTTTTCTTCTACAAAATGTCATTCTAAGAAAAATTCATTATCGAATAAAATTCAGTTTTGTCCTTCCATCCATCCAATACTTAATCCTTTTCCTCATATTTTCCACCATTTATATTAGGTAATCTCATATTTAGTACCCTATCCACATATTTTGACATTTCCTCGAATCTAGAACTCCCTTACTCCATCTTTTTTTTAAATTATGATATTTCATAATTTTCGACGGATATAGAAACCTATTGTGGAAGGTAAGTGATCAAACATATTAAGTTGTGGTACATAAAATTAATGCTTAATTTAATTTATACAACATTCGTAGATTATAATGATTATATTAATAAATCTAATGACAACAAAAATTATACCAAAAATAAATGTTATCTGCCTGGAAATACAATATAGCTTAAAATTTATTGCAAAATAAAAAAATATATATTCAAAAATAACGTATTATTTAAAATCTAATTTGTGGAAGAAATTAATTTTTTTAATGATATTCACTTCGGTCCACAATAACAGTAACATTTCTTCTGTTATATGTTTATAAGCGAGAAATAATGATTTAGACAGAAATTTTGTTTGAATTAAATAGTTTGTAGGATATTATTTACAAACAACATTTAAAACTTTTAATATTATTTAGAAGATGAATAAATAGAATCATTCTATCAGGAATTAAATGCAGACAGTAATTCCAAGGTTATACATCTATGTATGTTTGTTTTTTCAGTAAACTTTCCTAATTAATAATTTAATCTTATCTAACAAATTAAACTGAAGTTATTTTAAACTTTAACTGTTAGAAAATGATACCACATACATTACATTACACATTATCGCACACACTTCAATAAGAGTTTCATAATAATTTTAATTTTCCTGCTATATTATTATTGACTATCAGCATAATGTATAATTTCTCTCGTCGTTGTATGACTATTTTATTGCAAAGTTCCCCATTAAATTTTTCCGGTATAGAAAATTCATTAAAACTTTATCTGTTATTTATATTTAAAATTCAACGTTTTTCTATCGATGTTGTGTCAACTTATAGAATAAATTGTAAAATAATATGAAGTTAAAGCCGTCTAGCTGGAACTTGTTTGCAATCCTATTAAAAGTTCCAAGTTGTCTTGCACATAAATATGTACACCCAGATGGATCGTTAAGTTTGCTTGACATATTCTCGAACGAACTAACGCACCATCAATAATTCATTAGATTGCAAAAATAAAAATAAGTTCAACCATTTAATAGTTGACTAAAAGAAAAAACTTATAATTGTATTGAAATTAACATTTACGACATTTACAATGTTTTTTCAACCCTTTGAATGCAAATACTCATTAATGGATTTTGTAATGAATACAGTTATTACGAGAACTCCTTTCACTGCAGTATCGTAATTTGTTTCCTGTATAAAAGAGCGCATCAAGTGCTGGAGCAACCTACATATTGCACAGATATTTTACGAAATCTTTGTGCTGTATACGGCAATAGTATTCATATAACACATAAAGGTATTCGTAATATGCAGTAGAACATTGTTATGGTTTAAGTGTATATTCAGTTTTAAATAAACTCTCTTCATGAACGTTATTAAGGGCAAAATTTGAAATTTATTTTGTGGAGCAAATATTTTCGTAGCGCATAGGCTACAATGCGCTATGAAAATATACAGGGTGTCACATTAGTACGATATTCTTCGATATCTCCGTTGTTATGCAAAACACAAAAAATATTTTAAGACAAAACTTTTTGAATTTATAGTCTCCACCACCTATAATTACTTTCAGTTATACTGAGTGTTTCGTTTGTGCGCAACCACGAACAACTTTAAAATTTTTAAATAGAACACCCTATATATTATTATATTTTTGAATTTCCTGGGTAATTCTAATATAAGTTTCTATAAGATAATATTTGTCTATATCTATTCATTTTTAAGATATTCAAAAATTTTGACAGCTGACGGTCTTCGGCAAAACGCCTATAGTTCAATAACGAAATACAGCAAGATCATGAAATTTTATGCAACGCTAGAGGGATCTTTAGTGATAATAGTAAAAGCATTAGAAATTCGATATTTAACACAACATACTTAATCAATTTTCTCCTTT
>JAFFZR010025720.1:0-11739 GCA_018397195.1 Lethrus apterus | reverse complement strand
AGTTCTTATGTAAAGAATTAATTTGGTAATCACCACTTAAACATTAAGAAGGTCTATCAAAAGCAAAAGAAAAAAATAAGAGGTGTCATTTAAAAAAATCGATAATGACGTCATTGCATCTTAAAGCTTCACTCTTCGTCTTAGATACATAAATTACTGTTATTTGCTTTAATTTAGAATGTTTACGATTATTATTTTTACTAAATTAGAACCACTGACGATCTGAAGTAAATGTGTCATTTATTCAAAAAAATTGTTATGTGAGGTACCAATTTTTTTAGATCATCGTTTAAGTAGTAAGAAGGTCTATTAAAAACAGAAGAAAAAAGTGGGGGTTGTCATTTAAAAAAAATTATGATGACGTCATTGTGCAAAAACAAATTACGTCATTCCCAAAAAATTAACGACAGAAGACGGCATTTTAAAAACAAAAATTGACCTGTCCGAGCGATTTTCTTAAAATCATTATAAAACGCTTTTATGAATTTTGTTCCAAACTTTATCACCACACTGTATATAAAATGTTGAGTGATACTTTTCTATAAGCCAACCTTAGCTCTTGGCCCTTAACTCATCGAGATTTGCTAACTTGTTTGGAATTTATCCCTCAGGTAAGCACAGCTACCCATCCATAAGCTTGAGCTTTTTTCTCCTTTTGCCTTTTATTTTCTATATCAGGAAAAAGAACATAAAAACTTAATCTGAAAAAATATTTTCGTATGTAAATTATATCCTGCAATATAAATTCATTCGATTTTTATGTGGTTGTTGGTTTTCGATTGATTTCTTTTGTATTGTTTATCTTGTTGATTTTCGGTTAATCCAAGCTTAATTTAATCTTGTATTGGGTTGGGATTCAGTAGGTTTTAGGTTTAATTTCGTACAAAATATAATTTTTTATTGGATTTTGTTGGGTTTTGGTCTTAAAATTTAAGTTTTCCATTGGGATGGTCTTTAAGTTTAATTTTCCATGGGATTCGCCTTAGATGGGCTTGGAATTGGTCTTTAATTGATATTTCGAACAAAAGATTATTTAATTCCTGGTTGGATATATTGGTTTTAAATTTCATGGGTCGATCTTGGGTGTGCTTTTGGTTGGGTTGGATTTAAATTGGTAATGATTTTTCAAACCATCCTCATATGTAATTCGTGACATCCACGACTAATTCTAATTTATTTTTCTTTTTCAAACCTCATACTAAACTTAATGTACATTCAGTTTGTTTTTTTTTACGACGTTGACGAGGTCTTTCCTAGAAATGCAAGCGATGACTAAATGGAAGCGTTCGTGAGTATAAAATCTTTTACTGTAATTAATTAAGGTGAGATGGTTTTTAATTTGATGAGTTTGCTTAATTTCTGTTTTTTGTTGTTGTTGAAGAAATAATTGAAGAAATATAAGAACTTAATCAGAAAAAATATTTTCGTATGTAAATTGCATCCTGCAATATAAATTCATTCAATTTTTATTTGGTTATTGGTTTTCGATTGACTTCTTTTTAATTGTTTGTCTTGCGGCGGTTCATTCAAGCTTCATTTAATCTTCTATTGAGTTAGGATTCAGTAGGTTTTAGGTTTAATTTCGTACAAAATATAATTTTTTATTGGATTTTGTTGGGTTGGTCTTAAAGTTTAGTTTTTCCATTGGGTTGGTCTTTAAGTTTAGTTTTTCCATTGGATTCGCCTTAGATCGGCTTGGAATTGGTCTTTAATCGATATTTCAAACAAAAGATTATTTAATTCCCGATTCGATATATTGGTTTTAAATTTCATGGGTCGATCTTGGGTTTGCTTTTGGTTGGGTTGGATTTAAATTGGTAATTTTTTACTCATACTAAACTTAATGTACATTCAGTTTGTTTTTTACGACGATGACGAGGTGTTTCCTAGAAATGTAAGCGATGATTAAATGGAAGCGTTCGTGAATATAAAATCTTTTACTGTAATTAATTCAGGCGAGATGGTTTTCAATTTGATTAGTTTGCTTAAATTCTGATTTTTTTTTTTTATTATTAATTGAAGAAATAATGCAGTTCAAAATTCTTAATTTTTCCATTTTTCCTTTATGATTTTGAAAACGTAATTTGAAGGGTTAAAGATTAATGCTGATCTACTTTGTTTATATCCAAGGATATTCCGAAGGTGTTGAGATTTGGTGATATTTTTTCCTCAATTATCTCGCTCTAATTACTAATTTTTTTATAAAATATTGAAATTAAAGTCATCTAAGAAATATATTTACTTGTAGAAGCAGGGGGGGATACTGGAGTTACTCCTTAAAAACAGTAGTCGAATGAGCTCAGTTTGAGCGACTTTTATTTCATCTGCAACAGCCTCTTGCATATACAGGTCATTCTGAAATAAGTCCCACTATTTTAATAGGTGATAGCTGACGTTGACCCAAATCCAAATCCGCAAAAACTACGGTTCTATCTTCAATTTAAATTTTCGGCAACTTTTTGTTGTTGATGAATTTCATCATTTCTATAATCATCATTTGCTGTCTATTTTTCGTGTATAATTTTACGAATCCAACGTGAAAATTATCACAAAAACAAATTTCACGTACGTAATGAGGTCTTTAAAATTTATCAAGCAATTATTTCCTTCAATTGTAACTTTTAAACAAAACCTTAGATTAAATCCTCAAAGCTTTTTACAAAAAAAAAAAAAAATGACTGGTTATAAGAAAATATTTTATAAGGGCCTAAAATATCCACTTACTTATAAATTTGCACATTTGTACACACGTACGTAGCATATCCGTATGTATAAGCATCACAAATCAACATTACAAATATTTATGTACAACTTTATCAAACTTAATTAATTGTTGTAAAAGTGCACACGAAAAAAATCTCGCACAGTTCAACGAAAACCACTTTGTCGACGCAGCTATTCATTATTTCCAGCAGACAATCATCACATCATGAAATTTATTATTAGTTAGTTTTTAAACATGATTAAAAGTAGTGGCAAACTGACAGTTTTGAGTCGTTCAATGAAATGCGCATGATTCGCATATAACTCCACCCCAAAGACTTTCAAGTCAGTGAATTTACATTTTTTTCAGTGGATCTGAAGACTTCAAAATATCAGTTTTCCACGACTATTTTATACATTTTTCAGCGAACACAATGAAGGAACCTAAACTGGGTTAGGGATTTTAAGATTCGAATGGTTTTTATTTAAATTTCCAAATTTATTCATTACAAAATTTCCACGAAAAAATGTATTTTGTAAAAATTTAAAATGTTTAAATTTAAACAGAAAATTGGTAATTTTCGTTTAATTCACTTGCAGTGATATCAGAAGAATAGTGTGATCTACATTCAAGGCTGATTTTTGCTAATCTCGTTCCATTTGATTCTTAGTTATTAGTTGATAGGAAAAGGTTATAGACTTAATTTGCTATAAATTATACGAAAATATTGTATAATCCGTATTTATATATTTACACTACTTGGAATTCTTGCAAAACAGCTTTTGGCAGTTGCATGTTTTCTTACTTTTGTATATACAACTATTGCATTTCAATATATACGTTTAAAACAATTGTTTCGTTTTTTTTTTTTTATTAATAATTTTCCTTTAAACCAATGCCATGTTAAAACAAAGCAAAACAATCAAATAACATACTTTTTTAAGGTACAATTTCGTCAATTTCATGTGTAAAATGGCAAACGATTTAGATGAACATTTTCGATCTGTAACTGCGTGTAGAATTTAAAGTATCAAAGAGAAAGAGGAAGGATAGATACAGGGTGCGGCATTTATCTTGAGACAACTGAATATCTCATTAGCAAGACGTTTTTGAAAAAAATGTTTCAGACAAAAGTTACTCGATTCAGAGGGGGAACGGCTTAGTTTTCATTAGGTGGATAGGTTCAAGGTTATTTCAAAGTCAAATTTGTTTTTTCAAATGGAAACCTATTTTTTTATTTTTTATTTCGTTAGGGTTTTTAAAACGGTATACAATTTTAAATAGATTACATAAGAAAAAAATCAAGAAAAACGGCCTTAAAGTATAAAAAATATAGGTTTCCATTTGAAAAAACGAAGTTGACCTTGAAATAACCCATCCACCTAATGAAAAATAAGCATCGCCGTTGCATTTCTCCCTCTGAATCGAATAACTTTTGTCTGAAACATTTTTTTCAAAAACGTCTAGCTAACGAGATATTCAGTTGTCTCAAGATAAATGCCTTAGCCTGTATAAGACGGCAGAACTTGAGAGAAGATAGAGAGAAGACAAAATTAAAGTCTATTAAAAGTAAAAAGTGCAAAGAAAAAAGACAAGAGCAAAAATAAACCAATTAAAGTTTAATGAAATAATTTTGTTTAGAAGGAGAACGATTATTTAAAGGTGAGTAAAAAGGTGAAATAGTGGTTTATATTATGAGGTTCAGACATGGAAATAAAGTGCGAGTATGGAAAGATCAACATTATTAAGGTGACTAATCGTACTCCTTTGGGGAGTTTTGTACTCCTTTTTCATGAAACGTACTCCTTTCAAAAGCCGTACTCCTCTTTGTACTACTTTTCATTCTTTTGTACTCCTTTTTTAAGTTTTGAATTTGAATTTCAATTACAGATCGAACTCAAACCCATACAACCTATGCATCTTTATCCCAAAATTTTAATTTTAATTTCCAAAATAAGTCTTGCCAACTGGCCAATGGAATTCATTCCATCCGTACTTTTTTTGCACAAAATATAGTTGATCACCTTAACATTACAGAATGTACAAATGTTGTCACGAAGAAAAAGAAATTGATGAAAAAGATGAAAAGATATGAAAACAGCATGAGAAGAAGGAATGCAAGGGAAAGACCGAAAATTTATAAATGACAAGGGACGGAGATGACTATGTCGAAAGCACAGTTTTATGTTTGACTGAAGGTTTTTTTTCGAATTTTTCAGTATATTTCTTTGTCGTTTGTTTTTGCAAACTTTTCAGATTTAAATCAACTTTTTCCAAATTAAGGAAAATGGCTTTTATAAGATATTAAGTTAAACTATTTAAACTAATATTATGTAGAAAAGGAAAAAAGGTTGATCTCTTGTATAAGTTTACCAAATATTAACACTAATTCTTGTACATAAATTGTACAAATAAATCAAATAATTTGATGTAGTCTTTTTTTACTTCATTCATAAGTGTATTTAATCATATTTATTTTTCGTTAGAATCAAGATGATTGGTGCTATGCCTGCCGTGGCCGTCAGACACGAAAGAAGAAAAGGTCAAGAAAAACGTTCAAAACGCCCAAGTCAACTTTACATAGGCGGACATTGGTTTCCGCCAACTAGTCCGAGTCCGACACCCAGTCCTAATGGTCCAAATTGTGATACAGACGATAGATTACCAGAATATTATGTTTGTGGGAAAGTAAGTGGACAAAATTATTCTAAATTTAGCAAAACATATTCACTTCGATTCCTGCATGACCCAATTTGTGTATCCCACGCCATTAATTTCGCTGCGAATATAATGAACACAACGGACGTTGATTAACTTTGAAGGAATTTCATTAGTATTCATTGAAAATGTTAACAGGTTGTTGGTACGTCGCGTCGGTTATGAGGTTCTTATATTGTTTATTTATTTATTTTTTTATTTGCATTCATTACCTTCGAACAATGTTCTTATAAATAACCGATGTAGATCGCCTGAATAAACACCTTCATACTATGAGGGTGACAGATAATCCAATGTGTAGAAAGTGTGGAGAAGAGGAGATCTCCACGCACATCCTAACGGTTCCTATATGATGCGGATGCACAATGGGCTTCTAAGCCTAAGTGCTACGAATTCTTGGAATCTGCCCGCGTGATTAATAATAATAATAATAAGTCTTCTCATTTTCACTTGTGTGCAGCTAGTAGACTAAAAAATATATTTTATTTTAGGTTTCTGCTCTCCAACTTATAGTAGGTTCAATACTTCTAGGAGCCATAGTTCTTATCGTAGGATTAGTTCAACTCGTGCCAAATGCTGCGGATGCCGATCATCGATACATATTTTTAGGATCCGGTGGTGCCCTCTTATTTATCGGATTCATCTTGACCGGCATCCGATGTTACTGCATACATTGCAGGGGCAGTCATGTGGTATCTACGGTCGAATCTCCACCCACACTGGACGCGGTCAACAGTATTGACGTTCTGGTCCAAAGACGGGAAACGCAAGTAAGTTACCAACAATTGTTTATATGTTTCTAAGCACATTGAAATGCGACACACGCAACAATAAATTCGTAATTTGTTTACGCGGCGAACACGTTCTGCTTATCTTGGATCAGAAACGTGTACTTTAATTTAATGAGCGCAATAATTTGGTTTAATTTGTGTAACAGGAAATTGAGGTAATGAACAATAAGTATTGCAAGATGAAAAATATTTAAAAATTTTTTTTTTTTTAAGGCGTTGATTAAGCATTTGTTTGTTTGTTTTTTAAATTAAAAACAAATTTTGCTTTAATTTCCTGTTATAAAAATTGTTGATCTAAAAATGTACATGGCTTTTCGTACACGGAAAGAAAAAAACTAATATTTCTGATGGTGCAATTTTTTGTAATTTTTCAAACTCGACAAATCTTTATTTTAAATAAATAAATTGCACCAACAATTAGCTAACTAACATTGTATTTAATTAATTAATTTATCAGTTGATCTGTCTGTCTAAATCTAAATACAACAGGCTTTCGATAAAACACCAATAGAAAATGTAGCGTTAGAAATTGCTGGTTTTAATTTTTTGTTTGCACGATTTTATTTTTTATTTATTTATTTTTTTAATTAGGTTTATTTCCAGCTTACGTAGTTTAGTTGGGGCACCGATACGACGAAACTCCTAATTTTCAGTTAATCAATTTTAATAATAAATCAAATCATCATAAATATTTCTTTACGTACGATGAGATCAACGTTATTGGTTTATAGAAAAATATTTTTCAAGATCAAAAAATTGGCAAAATCTACATATCAAATTCTGTAAAGAACATTGGGATCTCGAAAAATAAAATATACGAAGCGAGTTAAAACTTAAAACGTGACAAAGTTGCACAATACTTTGAAAACAGATCTTGTTTCATTTTTGAGATTTTTTTTTTTAATCTTAAGGGTCTCGCACACTGACGTGCGGCAAAGCGAAGCGAAGCGCGGCGAAGAGCAGCGTCGCGAGAGCTTTTAGTCTGCAAATGTGAAATAAATAAAAAAAGTGTTAAAATTAGTACTAAATTATGAACCTACATGTTGCTATGTGCGTTTATAATCAATTCAAACTAAAAGAATTACAATGCAAAATATTTATTTACAATTTCTTATTAAGATCTCGCGGGCCGGATAGAAACTTTTCGCGGGCCGTAGCTGGCCCGCGGTCCGGGGGTTGCCCACCGTTGCTCCAGGCAATCCCGAATAATCCGGAAAACTCCGGGCAAAATCCGGAAAACTCCGTTCAAAATATGGGAAAATCCGAACCAAATCCGGGGAAATTCCGGGCAAAATCCGGAAAACTCAGTTGCAAAAGCCGGGAAACTCCGGGTACAGTCCGGGAAACTCCGAGCAAACCCTTTGAACTCCGGGCAAAATCCGTGAAATTCCGGGCAAAATCCGGGAGTGTTGGCAACCGTAGCAAAAGTAGTTCCCGTTAGCTAGACACTGAATGTTGCAAATTACATTGGTACAATACATATTCGAACAGATAAAAGAAACAAAAAATATATGCAAATAATAGATAAAGGGAACAAATATATGAAATTACAAAAGAAAAATTACAATAAAATTACACTACGCTAAATTGTACAAACTGAGCCTACCAGCTTCTCATCGGAAAACGAAAGTGTCCGATAAGCGACGAAAACCTAAAAATTTGGCACTTCTCTGGCGACAACTCTTCGCTTCGCTTCTCCTCGCGGCGCATCAGTGTGCGGGTTCCCATTTGATAACGTACGTTTTTCTCTGGGGTAATAAATTCCTTGCGCTTTGCTTCGCTTCGCCGCGCCTCAGTGTGCAAGCACCTTAAGGTTACTTTTATTTATTTCTATATTTTTTTGATGGCTTTATTCTGAGAGATATAGATAACAAAAAGCACCTTTTTCTCGCAAATTTTATAAAAAATCACTTAATTTTTTTTAAATAAGGACCTTATAGGTATAAATTTTTCTTTTAAAAGCTTTTCGTACAAATTCTTAAATACGGTTCTGAAATTTACAAATATTCATTTTCTGATATAAATGTAAAACATGTAGAAAATTATTTGGAAAATATTTGACTCAAAGACTCGACGCCACAATACCTTAAAGAAATTTCCTCGTTCAAAATTTTTCTTATGAATAATGGATTAGTCCATTGGAGCAGTCGACTTGTAAAGTCGTTAGATGCGTTAACGACTTTGTAAGTCGATTGCTCCAATTGACTAATCCATTATTCATAAGAAAAAATTTTAACTAGAAAATCTCTTTAAGGTATTGTGGCTTCGGGTCTTTGAGTCAAATATTTTCCAAATAATTTTAAACATATCATTTTTTCCTAATGAGTGGAATATGTCATAATTTTGGATATTTTTACATATGTGTGGGTGGAGGGAGGATCAAAAATCAAAATAACGCAAAAATGTGTTAAATGAGGTTTGCCACAATTTGTTACTAATCCTCCACATTTTAGAATTTTTATATATTTTAAAGGAAGAATTTACTTATACAAATTATAAAAATACATGGAATTAAAATTAATTTTTATTTTCACTTGAACATTATGGATAAACCTGACTTCAACATCGTATTTAGAACCTCATTGCAAATCGTATAGTCTTATAGTTATTGGGTTGGAAAGTCATCTAAGAAAAATACGGTCAAACAAAACTTCTATTGCGAAAAAATATTCCTCAATATGCTCTTAAGTACGAGGAACATATCAGCGACTATGTTGATTGGAAGAATTATGGAAACCCGAAACCCAGCTCAAAATCAAAAATATCGTGAAATTTAATGGATATTTTTCTGCACTTTTGATTTGATTTGATACTTTAAATTTTGTTCTTCATCTTCGTTTTAACTGTAAAATAAAGCATTCTTGTAATGGTTTATTGTGTTTGACCTTAAAAGGTATTTATTGTGTGGCAACTCCTAATACATAGGTAGATGTATTTTGTTGAAAATTAAAAATCGCCGGGACGTCCTAAGATATTTGGCGCCCGTTAGCTCCTCTTCATAAGAAAATATACGGTAGGGGAAGCGGAGTGACCAGTGAAGTTTTACAAAAGTTTCAGAACTAGAAAAATTTAATACAATTACCAGTAACTAAGGTAACCAATTGGATTCGTAAATTGAAATTCAAAAAGTCAGTTTTTAAAATTTATAGTTGGATTGGCATGGGTTAAGTTCGCCCATAATGGAAATTATTGAAATTCAATAAGTCAGTTTTTAAAAGCTTCGCTCCGTAATTCAATTTTAAAATTTATAATTTATGGTTGGGTTGGCATGGGTTAGGTTCGCTCCGTAATTCAACTTATTGAAATTCAAAGAGTTGGTTTTTCAATTTTAAAAATTTATAATTTATAGTTGGGTTCGCTCCGCAATTGAAATTGAAAAGGAGTAAATAGACAAAAGAAGTATAAAAAGAGGTACAAAAGAAAATACAAAATTCAAATAACCTATAAAACAATTTCCGCCCTGAAAGACTGGCGCCCTTGGGCTAAAGCCCATTTAGCCCTATGATCAGGATGGCTCTCTTTCAAAACAATGTTGAATTATAAAAAATTGACGACAGATATTTTATATTAAACAAATCCTCAAATCTTATACAATTTTGACATTTAATGTTCAAAAAAAAAAAAAATGCATGTATTTTACCGAAATTTGCATGTTTAGTCTTTTTTTTTGTCGTCTAATTGCATGCGTAAAACTAACTTCAATGTCGGTGCCCACTTTTTTAGTTTAGTTACAATCTTTACAATTTTCTTTCTTCTTTTTTAGGTTAAGTCGAAAGGACTAGGATACATTTTATTGACTTATGAAGACGACTCTATAGACAAACCAAGATATTTTAACTAAATTTTGATAAATAAATTTTTATATTTACATACACAGACGCTCATTGAACGAATATCTTCTTTGCATTTTTCGAATTCAAATTTAACGGTTTAACGATTTAAAAGGCCTAAGAAAATTCGAATTTAATTTCTTTTACGAGACATATCAAAATGATTTTTATAATCAATTTAATATGATTATACAGGGGGACCAAGGTATAAAATATAAAGGGAAATCGACAAAAACGTGATGAACATTTGCAACGATGGCGTCTGTGTATAGACATTTTCCAATTTCGATTTTATCATAATTGTTAAATTTCCAAATGACCAAACGGGGCGAAATACAAAACCCTTGCATATCATATTAGTAACATTTAAATTTAATATTCTAAGATGTAGATTTTTTATAACTTATAACACACGTGCCTAAACATATAGAAAAGTTGATGAGGCTTTCTTCTACTATAGAAAATTATACCCAAATTTTTTTAAAATTTATTTATGTAATGAAAGGTTGTGTGTAGAAATCTTATTGTATGTACCAGTCATATTTATAAAATGCACAAATTAGTATCTGTTTGCAAATATTTTAAGAGCACACATTTGTATAGATATTTATATACTTAATGTATTTTTGTATGTAATTTGCAGAGTTATATTTATGTAAAAAAATTCGCGGCAAGCTTGTGTACCCCATATGTTTATGCACATGTAAGACACTCAGTATTCTAAAGATTTATTACAATTTTTATTATTATTGCTATTTTTGTATCTTATTATGTTATGAATAAATTCATACATTTACATTTGAATTTCCTTCCATTTTAGTAAAGCCTTTAGTTGATAGATTTTATATTTTAATATATATTTAAAAAAATTGCAACTCGGCTGAAATTTCGCTATTAATACAAATTAAATATAACGAAAAATGTAATTAATAATTTTTATTTTCGCACTTTCCTTGAATTATCGGGGCTTCGTCCACTAATTTATAAATCTTTTTTTTTTGTTTCTTGAGCGTCAACCAAATTAAAACTCAAATTGTGCAATAAAATATATTTATTACGACACACAATATTAAGAAATATAGAAATGTGTTTCGTGATCTTCGTCGGGTAATAAATATATTTGACGTTTGTTATTTATTCAGTATGGAAACATTCTTTAAAAATTATAAAATTATTCCAAGAAACAAAAAACTTTCTCAAAAATCACCCTAACATAATAATTACACGTGCAGACAAAACAAATAAAACCATAATCATGTATAAAACACAATACAATAAAAAATGATTTATACAAATACATATAAAAAACTAAGTTCTGATCCAAATTCAAAAGTTGAGAAACAAGTAAATAGTTTAATAAATCATTGGGAAAAACAAAAATATATAAATAAACAATTATTAAACAATTTAAAAATACACAATTCACACGCACCACGAATATACGGTTTACCTAAACTACATAAACCAAACATTCCACTTAGACCTATAGTGTCTTGTATACAAAGTACTATATACAACTTATCTAAATTTCTTTCTAATATTTTAAGCAATATTCTTGGCAAACAACAATATCATGTTAAAAATTCTTGGGAATTAATAGGTACATTTTTTAAAAAATCAAACAGTACCTGAAAATTTTCACTTAATTAGTTTAGATGTAGTATCTTTATATACAAACATTCCCATCACATTAGCT
>JAFFZR010025718.1:0-11898 GCA_018397195.1 Lethrus apterus | reverse complement strand
GTCCGGCTCTTGTGGAGGATTGCAGGCCCTTATTCGAAACGAAGCTCCAGATTCAGTTTGGACTCATTGCATAATTCACAGAGAATCGCTTGCATCGAAGTATATGAGTCCTCCACTAAACATAGTTTTAGAACGTGTGGTAAATATAGTAAACTATATCAAAATTCGGCCACTGAAAGCAAGATTTTTTAATAAAATATGTGAAGATATGGGAGCTGAATTCACATCTTTGTTGTACTACTGCCACTCACGATGGCTCTCTCGCGGGGGTGTATTGTCTCGTACGCTCGAATTACGGCAAGAAATATACGCTTTCCTTGAAGAAGAAAAACATGAGTATGCCAAATACTTTGTGGAAACAGACTTTTTGATTAAACTCGCATACCTATGTGATATTTTTGAAAAGTTGAATGCGTTGAATCGCTCCTTACAAGGACGCGATATCCACATTTTAAAGCAAACAGAAAAGATTTCAGCTTTCAGAAAAAAATTACAGCTATGGAAAATAAAAATTAATGAAGAGTGTATCAGTGATTGTTTTCCCTTGTTGCACCAGTTTGTAACCTTCAATGAAATTTATTTGTCTTGCACTATAAAATCAATTTTTGTTGATCACCTATCAGAGCTTATAAAAAAGTTCGAAAAATACTTTGAATCAGAATATGATAAATTTACATGGATTCAAGACCCATTTAGAGCCAAGGCTCCATCAGAATTTACTTCTTTAGAAGAAGAATCTCTTATTGACTTGTCTTGCGATAATACTAATAAGTTAAAATTTGGTAGCATGGAACTTTCTGATTTTTGGATATCAGTAAACGAGGAATATCCACTGCTTAGTGGTAAAGCTCTACGAATATTAATTCCATTTGCAACATCCTATTTGTGCGAAGCTGGGTTTTCGGCGGTCGCGGTAATAAAAAGTAAATATCGGTCGAAAATTAACGTTGAACAAGAAATGAGGGTCGCCATATCCAATTTTATTCCGAGATTTGAGAAGTTGTGTAGTGAACATCAAGCCCATCCATCCCATTAATAATTTTAATAATGTTAATCATCAATGGATGTTCAATAAATTAAAATTAAATTAAAATTCGTGTTTAATTTATTTTTCAACTAACCTAACCACATGGTGGTTGTCCAGTCTCAATATGGGTAATACCGAAACAGTTGAAATTAGATATTTTATATTATTCCACGGGAAATAGTAAGTATCTGTTTTTAATTTTTCGCTGTTAAATGGGAAATCGCTTTTAAAAAGGAAAGTTTTCCAATTTTTCAATATAGTCAAAAATTTAGAAAAAAATCTGATGCATTAAGGGCGCCGCGGAAAAAATCCGATTATTTAGGGAGCCGCAAACCGAAAAAGATAGGGAACTCTGGGTTAAATCGTTCTATTTTGGCCTCAGGAATATGTGTTATTATTTTGTACAGACCTTTCTGGGACATCCTGTATATTAGATATTCATACATGCTTTTAATTTCGTTTTATTGTATTCACAATTTTCTAAAATATCTTGGAAATTTATTGACTAATTTTAGACTACGTATAACGAATGCTTTAAATATTTACTTGAAAATATTTTCGGCGAAATTTTATAAAGTCGATACTTCAACAAACATTGAAATATAAGCGGACGTTACAAAACTGTACAAATATACATACGCCGCGCCGAAGAAAAGCTCTTGGCGTGAATATCATCACAATATCAATTGTGCTTCGAAACGTACGTTATGATTATCCGTATTTGACATCGCGGTGTATTTTCAGCGTGAATTGCGATTTGAAAATGGCAAACACAACGGTAATTTACTGCATGAATTATGATTTGAAAATGGCAATCGCGTCGGTAGCTTAGCGGTATGTTAAATAATTGAAATCGTTTATTAAAAGACAATTAATTGAATCGGTTTATTACTGAACTATTTGTAATTATATGTGTGTATAAACTAGTATATTTTAATTAAAATTGTAATATTTGAAATATTTTATATTTCTTTCATTTGTTAACAAGGAAAGCACTGAACAAATATAATTTAAAAGCTTTTATCCTATAGTTTTGTCTAGAATTTGTTATTGAAAATATTGGCAAAGTACGAATCGAAAAACCCTAAAGCCCAAAGCCCTAGAACGCCTGTTGTGTCCGGAAACTTTTTTCCGTCACTGTATATACATGAAATTCTAATACCGGTGCTTGTCCGGAAAATTTTTTCCATCACTGTATTAACATGAAAAAGTATCTTTCGTTATCGAGCAATAATAGTAAATAAAACACATAACTTATAGAAAACAACTCGATCGTTTATTGCACTTTTTTAAAATAGCTATAAGAAACGAATAATTGAATAAAAAAAAAACATTTTCCGATAGGGAAACCATTCGTTGAGAAGAGAATAAAAAATCGCTTTCACAAATTGAATAATAAATTGAATAAATATATCGACCCGTTAAGTAAACAAAAATTGATTTTCCAAGAAAATGGAAAACTCCTAATATATTAAAAGGCGCTTTTCATCTCGTCCACGTTGTAACTAATATCGACTGAATATATTTATAAAAAATAATCTATATTAAAAAATGGATTGGAGATTTTAAAGCCTACCATGTAGATGAAATTACATCCTTATGTAAATGTTAAACAGATCGAACACTTTTTATAAATTTGACAATTTTCAATGAAGAAATAAAAAAAATATGGATAACGATGAATAATGGATAAGAAACAAAATATAGTGAAGGTAGCAAAGAAAAAAAAAAAAAAATTGGTGAACAATAAATAAGTAAACATTTTGATTGTGTTAATTTTTTGTTATAGTTTTTATCTTTTAATGACTTTCAATCTAATAAAAGACATAATAAACGTCGTCTTCGTCATAAATCTAAATGATTAGCTTTCCATTTCAGCTAAAAGATTTTTATTTGATTTGACGACGGCCGCAGTAATAAAAATCACAAATATAACCAAAGTTAATGGTCGCTTAACAACGATTGAATTCGGTTCATCGAGGAAAGTTTTCGGCAATAAAACACCACGTGGATATTGGAAACTTTCGAACGAGCTTTACGAATTAAGTGAAAGTGAAGCTCCACAGAAACAGATACATGCAACTCTGAGTGATGATGCACGAAGCTACTATTAACACGCCGAAGATTTGATGAATGGGTTTATGCGTGGCTTTATTACACATTTTAAAATGTTTTAATTAATTAAAAATTTAATGAAATTTTATTTTAAAGTTGATGGTCAAAATTATACAATTCGTCCAAGAAATGCAATCAATATAAGACGATAAGACAAAGAACAAATTGGCTTTGTTTCCGTGGAACATCATTGATTTATGTCGAATTAATTCGAAAACAAAAGATAAAAGGATCAATGATTAATAGAATTGTTTGTGCTTAACTTGGACGGGTGATCTCAGGAGATGATTAAACTTAAAATTAAATTCTGTGTTTCCGAAAGGTTTCTTTGATAAGTTACCAAAAGCTTTAATTTGAAATTGTTTATTATTATTTGTTTACGATCTGAGTCTGAATAAACTCAGAACTTATTATAACAAGTACATAAAATATCTGAAGTCATAATCAAATTTGATGTTCACGATATTGAAGTTTAAAAATGGCGACCATGAGATCGTTTATATTTTTATTACTTTTTTTTCGAAAATTTAAATCAGAGAAATAAAACAATTTTTGTTACGTTTATTTCGTGTTGAAACCCCGAACATTTATTACTCAGTGAGCGAAAATTTTTTAAACAAAAATGAAATGAATATAAACGTTATAAAAATGGCGTATTCCCTGAAATTCTTAATTTTTTAAAATCTCTAAATATCTCTAAATGTATATTGAAATGTCACGATCCGACTGAGAACTTAAGCAGCTTGCAGAATAAATCGAGTTCAGTTCGAATTCGTGGATCTAATGGATTATTTATGTAAAATTAACGCAAATTTAACGTTTAACATTTTTGATTGTTGCTGTTGAACGTCGAAAATTAAAAAAAAAAATATTCGCAAATTAAATTTATGGATACCCTACGATTACTTTCAAAATCAACTGAAATAAATTTCCAGTCAGCTATCACGGGTTAGAATGGTTAGACTTTCTACGTCTTCCAAACGTAAATGCTAATATAGTTTCTGACAAATGCGGGTCAGTCGTGACCGCAACCAGAAAGGCACGTGCTATAATTTATTTTATCCGACAGAAATCCACGACAGGATAAATAAGTATAATTTCATGTAAAATAAGTACGCACGTAAATACTAATGGAGTTATCATTTAACATTTAAATTTATTTTTGTGTCCAAAAAATTATAATAAATTTTATTTATATCGTCCACCCTAGCCGATCCTAATAGTTGGATTCCGAAAAGTAAGTCGATTATTAATATAATTAATTCTTGTATTTTCTGTTATTGTCATTAATTTTTTGGCTTAAATTTTTCATACAAAATTCTTCAGCGAATATAAGTTGATTGAAATAAACACAAATTGTAATTATAATTTTTCACTTGAAAGGTTTAAATTTAAATCGAATATTTTAGATCATTAATTAAACAATTATCATAATACAAAAGCTTTTAGTTGTAGATAAATATAATGCAGCGGCAATTAATTCTTCCGCAACAATTGCCTGAAAATGTCATTATGTAAATGTGTTGTTGAATTATGTTCTGTCGTGAGGATGGATCCATAAATCCGCAGCACAAAATTTTGGTACACATGATACACGTCGAATGTATGTGTACGATCGGTACGTTCATTACATGATGCGGTAGATCATACGATCCAATTTTCCGATGCAGTGCCTTGTTTATACACGTTTGCGATTGCTGTTGGCAATTTGTTTACGTAATGGTTCCTTTTTATCCATTTAATGGCGTATATTGGTTGTATTTAACATTGACTCACTGAAATGCAAGCTGTGCAGTTTTATGATGTTTATATTTTTTTAGTTGATTTTTAATTGGTGGCCGAAAATGTTATGTTTTTATTTTTTTTTTTTTGGTCTTTTATATGAACAAAATTTTTCTCTACAAACTAGACATTCACCAATTAATTTCAAGTCAATCGTAGCCAAACCCAAACTTCTTTAGCCGAAATCAGCTCTTGTTTTCCTTTCCTTCGTAATCCAATTAAAAACAATTGAAGACGCCAGTGGATGAAGGTGTTATGTTACAATTTTACAAATTATTTTTGCTTGGATGAAGGCTTTATGTGTACATCTTTTACATCGTCTTCAGAAATCGCAGAAATTAAACTTTCGAAATCTTAGAAATTAAATTTTTGAAGAGACAATGTAAAAGATCGATATGTAAAACCTTCATCCATGCAAAAATATATATTTTTCAAAAATAGTAACATAACACCTTCATCCACACACGTCTTCGATCAACCAACATTTTTCTTTCTTAACGATATCCATCTCAATCCGAACCAAAGTATTGTTTCCACTTAATTGCAATTCATGGCAACTGACCACAACCTCTATTTATGTAAATATCTTCAAATAACATTTTTCAAATTTCCACAAATTTTGGAAAGACTCGTGCTGTTAAAGAGAACTTACACAACCCAGTACTTTCCAACCTAAGCCTACATAGACGGCTTCAGCACATTTCAATGAAATCCAAATCCTTTGTACTTGTTTCCGATAAAATTCATCCCAAGCCAAAATAGTTCAATAAGAGAAGCAGTCCAATATTTCCCAATTATTTTTTCTTCTTTCTTTTTCTTTTAACAATTTAACCAAACCCAACAATACCAACTCATCGAACCCAGTTTATCGTACTTGAAATATTTTTTATATTTTTAATATTTTTTGTGGAAAGATTTACCTTGTTTCCGTCCAACTTTGTTAGAGAGAACTTACGCAACCCTGGACATTCCAATCTAAGTTAACCTAGACGGTTTCAGCACAATTTAATTTAATCGAAATTTTCTTTTCTTTCCAATACAATTCGTCTCCATGCAGACAAATGAAAATGGGATAAGTAGCTCAGATTTCCAAATTAAAATTTTTGAAATAATTTATCGATGAGGTTGACACTTTTTCAAAATGGCGGAAAAATAAAACGTTTATTTTAAAGATTTAAAGCGATTGTTTCGTCAACCCTGGTGGCATTTTTCATTTTGTCCTGCACTGGAAGAAACCATAGTGTTTGTGGAAAAAATGATCTTGCACATTTCAAAAAATTTTGAAACTTTAAACTTTTGTTTTATTATTCAAAATGGTAGAAAAATAAAAATGAATCGCTTATATTAAAGATTTAAAGCGATTGTGTCGTCAACACTGGCATTTTTCGTTTATTTCTTTCTCCACTGGAAGAAACCAGAGTGTTTGTAGAAAAAATGATCTTGCACATTTCAAAAAATTTTGAAACTTTAAACTATTGTTTTATTATTCAAAATGGTAGAAAAATAAAAATGAAACGCTTATATTAAAGATTTAAAGCGATTGTTTCGTCAACACTGGCATTTTTCGTTTATTTCTTTCTCCACTGGAAGAAACCAGAGTGTTTGTGGAAAAAATGATCTTGCACATTTCAAAAAATTTTGAAACTTTAAACTATTGTTTTATTATTCAAAATGGTAGAAAAATAAAAATGAAACGCTTATTTTAAAGATTTAAAGCGATTGTTTCGTCAACACTGTGGCATTCTTCGTTTATTTTGTTCTTCACTGGAAAAACCCACAGTGTTTGGGGAAAAAATGATCGTGCACATTTAAAAAATTTTGATATTTTAAACTAGTGTTTTATTATTCAAAATGGTAGAAAAATAAAAATGAAACGCATATTTTAAAGATTTAAAGCGATTGTTTCGTCAACACTGGCGACATTTTTCTTTATGTTCTTCACTGGAAGAAACCACAGTGTTTGGGGAAAAAATGATCGTGCACATTCAAAAAAATTTGAAAGTTTAAATTAGTGTTTATTTTTCATTTCCAAATGTTTTAGGCGCATTTTTACGAAAAAGTTTGCCTTGATTGCATCGATATGTTACGTTTTTTTTTTTTTTTACTTCACATTTCTCAACCACTTAGATTGGATTTCAATTCAGTTGGTTTATCTTGTTTTGCCTTGCAATTGTTTTGTTCGTAAACGCTTGAAATAGGCAAAAGATCAGGCAACGCGGGGAAAGGCTTCAAAGGGTTGAATTAAGACAAAAGGGAAAGCTATTTGAAGGAATGGATGAGGTATGGAGGAAAGTTTATTAGAAAGATTCATACACGCAAATCAAGAAAAGACGTATCGGTGGTAATGGATTAGTAATATTAGGCGCTGGAGAAAGAAAAGGGTTGATTAAGTACTGGAGAAGATGTTATAGTCTAACAGGGAAGGAACTGAAGGTTTTGATGAAGATGAGGGAACGACTAAACACGACATGTTAGACTGTGAAATGCTACAATTTTTCTAATTTATTGAGTTTCAAAAGGGAGAATTTGGGTTGAATTTTGGTTTAATTGAATTACATTCGAACATCCTGATTAATTTTAAGACTAAAACATATTTTCTTTTAAATTGAGGGAATCTCGTGCTCTCATACCATTATTATTAAGAATTTGTCTATTTTTCATTGTTGATGGTTGATGTTTCCAGCGTGGATACTTTGTATGTATATTGATGCAACAAATTAAGTTGTGAACCATCTTTTGTTTAGGAACTGTTTACATTTTGCATTAACTTGGAAAGTAAATTTACTTGCGATAAAATTACAAACAACTTTGCACAAAAATGAACTAAAATGTATGCAAGAATTTGTGCAACACTTATTTACCGCTTTTGTTTATATTCGTAATTGTTACTGGTTCGTTCATAATGCGTTAATTTAGTAACAACATTTTTCAACTTTACATTTTTTTATTGAAATTTATTGAAATTCTGAAAAATTTTAAATATTAAAACAGGTATTTCGTTGGAAAGCTAAATATTTAATTAAAACGTTATTCTCATTTGCCAACTTAAGACATAGCGACAGGCTGGTTAAACAATTTATTGTAAGTTCCTAAAATTGCGTGAAGTAAATCCTCTATTATAATTTCTAATCTCCCAACAGACATGTTGCTTTTACACATTTAAGATCTTTATGTTTTTAAACACTCTAATAAAGCGAATACTATGAATTAAGCTCTCGTTTTGTTTACTTAATGTTTTCCCATTCGAGGCAAAGCGAAATAAGCTCAGAGATTTTGCAACTTGGTGTGATGTGCTCACAATAGAAAATACAACCTAATCCAAGCATTTGTTTTTCAAAACGATTTTGCTTCGTTTAAATTATTTTTAAATCATTTTCAACATTATTTGAACTTTAAACTATTTTGTGTTTCGTTCATTCCAACTTAAACAGAGACGATTTCAGCCCAATTTCTGATATGCCCTTTCTTGCATCTCAACCTCAGCCTGATAGTTCCTACAAATTAAACCTTTTTTATTTATATTTGTTTTTTTGTAGTTTTTCACGTTTTGTTTAAATTGCTTTCCAATCAGGTTATTTAAATCTAACCAATTAATTCGGACTCAACCAATTAATTGTTGGGTTGGAGAACACTTTTTACAATTTGTAATTCAGAGCTAAAAATTAAAAAGCTAAAATTAAAAAACAACTGAGCAAACACTGTTCGACAAAGGAGAAAAGCACAATTCAAACATTTCAAAATCATTGTCAAACAATTTAATTCGAATTGTTTGTCACATTATTACATTCTGTTTTTCTGCTTTCCATTCACATAATGAATTAATTTTGCAATCGTAGTCGTCGTGAATAGTTAATGGAAACGAAATTAAAAACGTACGAAGCGAATTGAATTACGGATGGTTTTTCGAATGGCTTTATCCACTGGCATGTTTTAAATTTTCACCTACTTGAACAATTTTGTATTTGTATGAAGTTGAGAAGGAATATTTGTGTTGAAAAAGAAAATTTTTTTCTTTTTATTGAATATAATATTTTACAAAAAAAAAAAACTTTAAAAGATGTCTCGATTTATTAATAAATTTCTTTAATTTAAAAACATATCCATCGACGAGAATATATGTTTTAAAATAGACGTTTATAGGGAGATTTTTTTTGTGATTTTAATTTATACTCGATTCTAACTATATTGTCAACGTAATGTCAAGGTAAATTCCACTAATTGCTTCGAACTAAATGCGAGAATTTAGAAAAACTTTTACTAAATATTGTTTAAGCGTTTAGTTGATTTTTTTTCGATAGGAATTGAATGAATTATTTACACGGGGCGCTAATTACGAACGAAATGGACTCGAAATAAAAACGTCAATTAATGGTAATTGTTTCTCTAGTTACTATCGATCGACCAATTTGCATTTTTGTATCATAACAATTTGTATTTAAATTGATCTGCGAAAATTATTGTGTTTAAAAAAATGTAAAACATTTTATTCTTGCCGACTTATATTTATTTTATTTTGACGTTTTTAAATGAGAGAAATGGCCTTAAATTATAGAAAGGAATTATAACTTTATCAGGATCTTTAAGGACAAATTATTTGCACCATGTAAGATAATATGGACGTGATGTGGAATCCTTTATATTTGAAGATGATAATTCATCAATTAATTCCCAAGTGTATACAAAATTAAGGAAGATTTATCTTGTGGTTTATAATAAAAATTCATGTAAATGTATAAAGATTCGTTCAATATCGAATTATCTAACGAGAAATTATTTCATAAGAAAGACATGATTAATAAATTTACTTTTTGCGTTTGGAATGTTTAGCAACTTTTCTGGAAATGAGTCTAAATTTACGTCAGTTTTTATTAACCAAAAGACCATTAAGCTCGTGCTCGTCACCGCAAAGCTTCGTTCTAAATGACCGGAAATTCCTGAATTAGTCGGATTCCGTTACTTGATCCTTCTGGGAATTGTTAATTGCAAGCCTACATACATTTAAAGCTCGTAATTTATATATAATTTACATAATAAAAAATGGACTCTGAACGTTTCGTTCGTTTTAAAAACGCTTATCGATCTTCTAAACTGCTTTAAAAGTCGAGAATGTTCAAGTAGGAACGTTTAAGCTTTTCCAACAGCTTATCTCACAAAGCGTTTAAACGACATTCATGAATCCCATCGGTGGCAATGATTGGAAATTGCTTTGCAGATTTGATGGGTTGACCGTCCCTTTCCTTGTGATAGGAGTAATGAGAATTTAAATCCTCTGTATATTGGACCTTGTTCTGTGTGTTAAGTTACGCCTTTTGACCTACGAACAATCTCAAACAAGACAATTAAATCTTCTACAAAACGATTAATCTTTTGAGAACATAAATTAAATGTTGTTTGGGATTATGTTTTAATCGAATAAATTCATTTACATCGTTATATATATTTCTAGTCCAGTTTTATATTTCATTCATGATAAATTGCCATTGAATTTATGGGGATTTGTTCGTGTCATAAAAAAATTATTATTATATATATGACTTTGGGGTTTGATCGATTTCAATTTCATTCTAACCTAATTTACAATTTTCGTTCTTATGATTCATAAATCTTGAATTATGTTTCGCGTAGCGTTTGCATATTCTCCATATTTGCAAGTTTCATTTATCAAAATTTTTGCACGGTCTTTTCCATCTCTGGAAGCGCTTTCATAAATTATTCCTTGCAGTCATTCTCATCCCTTTTTCTCATTTTCAAATTCAACCATTTCGTTCTTTCCCTTTTACTATTATAAAAATATAATAAACGATCTCCAAATAAAAGAAAAATATTTGTCTCAATACAATTTATTAAGGAAAGAAATTGAAATACGATAGACTTTTAGAAAATATATTTTTTCTCATTAGTCGAACGGTAAACGAATTCAAGCGGTGCGTAAGCAGAAACGAACCATTCCGTTAATTTTCCGTGTAATGAAAATATTTGCAATAAAGTGAGCATTTCACCGAAAGGAGCATTTATATGGAAATTTTAAAAGAAACGGAAAAGTAAATATCAACCGACGTTGAAATATTGCCAATTAGTGTACAGGTAAATTTATTGTATCGGAAAAATTCGACCAATAAAATTTAATGCAGTTTTACGTTATTTATGGGAAGTTTTAAAATTTGAAAAGTATGTACTTATTTCTTTAGTTTGTCGCCATATTTACTTTTTAGGTCAGATTGACAAATAAACACAAGAGACAAGTTTACTAAGATTTTATTATTATTTATTTATAGAAATAATTTTATAAAATAATCATGTTTATTTAGTTTAAATGGTAGTAAATGCCTTTATTCGTAAAACGCCTTAATCCAAAAACACCTTAATCCATAAAACGCCTAATCCAAAAACGTGTCAATCCATAAAACGCCTAATCCAAAAACGCCTTAATCCATAAAACGCCTTAATCCATAGCACGCCTTTATCCTTAAAATGCCTAATTCTTAAAACGCCTATACCGTAAAACGCCTGCAGCCATTTAATGATACGAGTGCGTGTCCGGAATTTTTTTTCATTGCTGTATATACATGAAATTCTGATATCAGTGCGTGTCCAGAAAATTTTTTCCATCACTGTATACAGGTGTTCAAAGTTATCTGCGCACTATTGCTATTTTCGTTATTTTTGGAGCTACAGAGTCGGTTAAATTAGCAAAGATGCAGTGATTTTTCCGCTGATTACAACGGTCCAACAAAAAAACAATTGCGCATCACATTTCAGAGCTAACTCAGATAATTATATTTTTTAAATGCTGCAGCCTGTATATTTATGTAGCAGTCGGTAGAAAATGAAATTTTGCACAAAATCTTCTTATACTACTATAACCCAGAAATGAAAAACAAAAGAGCTACGACGACATTAATACAGGTCACCGCACATGGGATAACTTCGTTATTAGAGAAGCTACAGTGTTGGTCAATACATCAAAAATGTGT
>JAFFZR010025717.1:0-11947 GCA_018397195.1 Lethrus apterus | reverse complement strand
TTTTATTTCGTTATGATTTTTAATTCTGTTTTCAACGGTATACAATTTTAAATAGGTTGCATAAGAAAAAAATCAAGAAAAACGGCCTCACAATTTTAATAGAAAGATGATAATCCATGATACGGCAAAATTTTACTAAGAAAAGTCGTTCTTAATAAGAAATTGTGGCCCTATACAAAATTTCAGAAAGATCTACCTACTTTGATCAAACCATCTTATTTTGTTTAATCACGGTTTGATCAGAGTAGGTAGATCTTTTTGAAATTTTATATAGGGCCACAATTTCTTATTATGAACGACTTTTCTTAGTAAAATTTTGCCGTATCATGGATTATCATCTTTCTATTAAAATTGTGAGGCCGTTTTTCTTGATTTTTTTCTTATGCAACCTATTTAAAATTGTATACCGTTGAAAACAGAATTAAAAATCATAACGAAATAAAAAATAAAAAATATAGATTACCATTTAAAAAAAATGGCGATGACGTCATAACAAATAAATGAAGGCGTTTAATAAAGAATTTTTTTCGCCAAGTTGTAGCTAAGACTGTCCCATTTAATAATATATATGGTTTGTTTATGATTAAATCACAATTGAAGTCGTTATAGTCTTAGGCCCGTTTTGTAGAACGCTCTGTATAATTAGTGAAAGTATTCACATTTCAGTAGATTTTTACTCTTGTATTCACGAATTTTGACTTTTTCACGAAATATTTTAGATATGAACGTCATATTGTTTTTCCAAAGATTTTAGCAACGGTTACAGATGACTATTTTCAAAATAATACAATGTTTAATGCCGACACAACTAAATCTGGTACATCAAGGCGATATTTATGTACGATATTAGGTAACAACGTTAATTGTTACACATTCGAAGTTTCACTTTTTGGATATAAACTTAAAGGATCAGAAGTTGTCATACCCTATAATGAAGATAGCTGTATCCTTAATTAGTAAAAGCTTACTTTTTTAAATAGCAAATTTTGAAAATTTATCTTTTAAATAGATATGAGATGTGGAAGAAACTTAGTAAGAGCATTTTTTGAATATTATAAAGCAGTAGGTATAATACCACTGGAGTTGCCTTCACTTATAAAAAAGAAGAGGCCAAAAACACATCGTCCAAGACCAGTAACAAGGACTTATTGTCGTAGACCAAATACGACTAGAACTCAAGCTTCATTACATTTTAAAGACATTAACATGAACTATGACAGCGAGACTTCTGCAGATGATTATCCATATTCATATAGATATAGAAGTCCAACAAGAGTTTCAGAAAAATTATCAAATCGTTTAAAGAAAGTTGATGGAAGAATGATAACAAAAGGAAATGTTGTGTCACCACCTCCAACAACTTACGTTGTAATTCCACAACCAAGCTTATCTGTAATAGATTTTAATATAATAACTAGACATGGTTTGGAGGAAGCATGTAAAAGAAACAAACATATCGTTTGATACTTTATTTGAACATTGTCACTAGAAAAACTTAAAATAAATAACCTATTTTCTTTGTAAACATTGTGTTTTAGTCCCTTTTCACGATATCAAGTATGTACATACAATTAATTACATGATGGCTTCTTTGAAAAAAATTAAATTAATTAATTGGTAAATCTGTAAAAAAATTGTTTTGGCACACAATTAATCGGGAAAATGTGCACTTATCCTAAATATCTAAATAATAATAAAATTAACTGATAATACAAATTAATAATTAATAATTAATTAATAATAATATTAATAGTATCTTATAATGCAAATTAATTGTGCAAAGTCACTTAAGAAAATCTTTAACTTAAAGTAGGAATATTTAATTCACAGTTTTATTCTTTTTCAGATAATTCCTGATATCGGGCATACATCATCTTTTTTACGCAATCTTTATATGACTCGCCGGCTAATGCAGTGTAAGTAGATGCTTTATTACCAAGACCAACCGTACTATTATGAAGTTCAGCCTATAAACAAAGAGTGATATAAATATTTATATGTATAAAAAATACCTACAGTTTACTTTTAAGAAATGGAAATAAATTGAATAACAAATAAAATTAATACCTGAATAATTGTTGTTCTTCCTTGATTGGATTTACCCAAACCTTGACCTTCAGTCCAACCCATTTTCTGTAATAATCGATTTCCAACGTTTTCAGCTCCAATCGGTTCAGAAACAGAAGCCGTAACTGGTATATCAGCTAATTCCCTAGATTTCAGATACTTTTCTTTTAATTTACTAGGTTGTGGTTCATCTGGATCACCGTATTTCATTCTACGTTCTTTGGCACGATCCCTGTAAACAATTTTCTCTGCCGATGTTTCTATTTTCTTTTTCTTAGCACGAACTTCAAGGTTTTGTTTGTGCAATGTTGAAAGTTGTGCGTGTTTTGTCAATGCATCAGCTGAATTCAGTTGCCTTTTACATAAGTTACAAATTAGTTTAGAATAATCTAAAAATTCTAGATCGTTGATGGGCGCATCTTCGTCATCAGAAGATTCACTTTCACCACCGTAAGCAGCAACTAAAGGTGCTGCCGGTTGGATTTCAATGTCTATTTCATGTTTAAAACCATTACCTATACATACATTTTTCTTTTCTAGAACGGAGAAACCTATATCGGCAGAACCTGTACCTATCTGAATGAACGCATGATTTGCTTCTTGACTTGATTTTATGATTTGTGAATCTTTTTTCTGATTCAAATTTTTTGCCCAACGTTCCATGTCTTTAGCAATTTTCTTAGCGGTTTTGAACTTGTCCTGTTTTTCTAACTTTGGTTTTTTATTGCTATCAGATTCAGTTAAAGGCGAGCCAGTTGGTTGCTGATTTCCAGGGAAGTTTTCAAATTGGTTTGTTGGAGCCAATACATAGGTTAACTTATCACGATCCCAGTATAGATACTTTTGTATTACACTATTCCAATAATAAGTGGAATTTGCATCATAATATAATCCTGTTGCAGCATCATAATAATAACCACTATTTTTATCATATGTATATTTCGTAATATCTGGAATTGCTAAAATAAAATTTATTCATGTAATACAAATTAACAAAGAAAAACGTAAATGATAACATTTTGAATGGCTAGACTTCTTAATTAAGTATGAATTTAAATAGCCTCTAGGTACACAGTTGTTAATTGTAACTGCAAGATGACATACAATAATATTGGTCTCAAATTTATATCTTTAAGTAAGAAATGGTCCAATACTTACGATAGCGTTTACCATCAGTACCATTTGGTATAGATATATGAGTAGAATCAAAAAATGTCTTATTTGCATGCATTTGTTGAATCGCCGATTGAGCAACTGCAGCTGCTGCATTGGCTGCATCCATTTGATTTTCTTGATGTAATGTTATAGAATTACCAGCAGTTATTTGTTGTGTGAAGTAGCTTTTGTAATAATCCAAATATTGTTGATATTCCACTGTATTTCTCGCATAACGACTGGCAGAATATTCAGCCAATCTATCAACGTCATTTAATGTGTAAGTTGTGGCAACTGATGCAGTTGGAATGTTTGATTCAGGCTGAGCAAATACATTTTTTGTATCTCCCATATTGTATTTACAATAAGACAATATCACTAAAAAAGATCATAATTACTTTCGTTTTTACACATACATTTATATAATTTTTAAATTATGAGTGTAATCCTTTAAGAATATACAACAATGTTATTTGCAACTATAAGTTTTTAAAATCATTTTAGTTTAAAAAATTAATAAATCGAAATTACCCGTTTTTCCATCAATGCTCAAAGGTGTTAACAAGTTCGATACCGCACCATGAATCGCCAAAGCGTCTAAGGTACTCTCAGTTCCTAGATAACAAATTCCTCTTGATGTTGAAGTTAAGGGATCTCTACCAATTGACACAGCTGATATTTTCTTTACGAGATCAGGAATAACATTGTTAAGTACTGACATAACCGTGTCTTCGGTCGTAAGAGCATCCAAATTTCGTAGCATTATTGCTGTGTAACGAACATTTTTTATTAAAATATATCATTACCAATAAAATATAAAGAGATAATCTACAATAAATTACTACAAGTGCTAAATTTGCTCATTTTATTGGTACAGGGTTTAGAATTTTTTTACTTACTTTTGGTAGCATAATTGCATATTTCATCACTACCACTACCACCTTCTTCACTTTCCATTCGAGATGCATGACATTTGAAGCAATTGTCTCGTCTCTTGAAATTCTGTGCGCCACACTGAAAAAATTAATAATTGTAAATTAAACGTCATTCACTCACTTAAATAAACTAAATTAATTACTTGCATCTCTGCTTTCTTTGAGTAGATAAACGTTCGGCTCATTATGCCAGACGCCGAAAAAAATATTAGCCACAAAACTAGTGCACTACGATTCTTTTTATACTGTGGTTATATATCTGACCAACAGATGGCGCGGACTGTAGATTACTGGTAGACCGCACGCTAAACTTGAACCAACATTGCACAAAGCACGTTAGGCCTTGTGCACGTACCAAAAAATAAAAACTTTCCTCTATTGCATAAAACATTTATAAAAACCTTCATTTGGCATTTGAAGGCCCCTAAAAGTAGTGTTTTGGTGTAACGCTTAAAATATGAATAGTTTCAACTACCGTAATGCTATACTACGCGTCGTATTAGACAACCACCATTTTAGCACGTGCAAAGAAAATTCGAGACAAACTTCCTCAAGTAAGTAAAGGCGCGTATACACATATTTAACGTGTAATCCGATTCCATTGTTTGGATGTGAGCACTGGGCGAATGCTCGCCGAATATTTTGAGGTTGGTACTCGATCACCAAAATTCGTGTTACATTTAATGTTATGTTATACGTTATATTACACATGTGTATACGCGCTAAGGCTACTGTCTATGTAAACGTGATTTGTGTGATTATTTGTGTCGACTTCACATTTGCTCCCTGTAGTTATTAAGTGCACACGACATCTATAGCTGCATGTAGGAGTAAATTGGACAGAACTTGCCGTTAATTAGCATTAATTTTAAACTAACATCTAATAATTAATACCACATTAAGGTAAGGTAAGGTAAGGTAAGAATTTAATGTTTTTTTTTTCATATATTTTATTACAAATAAAATGTTTATTGTCATGATTCATGAACTGATGTACACTTTTATAAAACTGGATGTAAGTAGTATCACACTATGTTTATTCGTTTGTATTACAATAAAGTGCACCAGAATTAAACACAGCAGGACGCAGTGACGTCTTCTAACTTGCGTGACGAGGACAACTTCTTACTCTGAACTACTCCATGCAGAAAGTGTAATACAAACGAAACCTATTGCTTACACTTAAGCAAGTGTATATTATTCTACAGCAAAAGCCTATTTGATTGAACGGTGGTCTATACAGGGTGTCCCATGACATGATTGCCATAGCTTGAGGATGTGTTGCTGAAGCAATTTGAAGTTAAAAATGTCTAATGAACTATGTCCAAAACTCTTTCGAGCTCGTGTTACAGTGGAAAAGGTAGCTCTGCAGGTTCAAACATGAAACCGATTTCAATCCCACCGAGCAGTCTAGTGAGCGTTTTAAAGGTGGACTGTTCGGTCGAATATGTATACGGCAATTAGGTGGACATTTTGAACAATTAATTCAATAAAGCAATTTATTTTAAAATGTTTTTTAAGCACTACATAATACCTGCATTGCTAGTGTTATCTAAAATTACAAATGGCTGTAGACATTTTTGACTTCAAATTGCTTCAGCAACACATCCTCAAGCTATGGCAATCATGTCATGGAACACCCTGTATATTTAATGTTAAATAAGTAAGGAGACACAAATTTATAAACCATTTTCAGACTGATTTCCCTGTTAAAACACCAATGTTGAAATAGGAGACTAGCCGTAAATCGAATATCCTTTGACGATATTGTTGATATCAATTACATAACATATGGATAGATTAAAATTCAATTTTTTTATATTTTTATTATATAACATTTACTGTTAATGTTTTAATTTTATCAAAGTGATAAAATTAATGTTGTGGCATAAACATTCTTATTTATTTGACAGTTATTTTGAATGCATAATTTACTCGACAGAAAATAGAATAAAGTAGAACAGTTAGAGTTAGACTTTCATAATTCTTCTTGTAACAAAACCTTTGTAAGATAAATATTACTTATGAATATGTAATTATGTGTATTTTATACAGACTTTAAGTGGTAAATTAATATAATTATTAATAAAGATATTCACCTTAATGCAGAACCAATCTGCAGAAGCTTTATGAGATGGTGCTTTTTCTGAACTTGGACAGAGTTCCTTGGGTATACTGTATTGCATGATAGCACGATATTGATCTTGAAGCATCAATATACCCTGTAAAGTATGTTAGTTATTAGAATATGTATGTTAGAAGAAAAACCCACCCCTCTTACAAAAGAGACCTGCTGTCCAGGCAGCATTTCGTAGTTACTAATTATTTTTTTTAATAAAATGAATTTTATTTTTTATGAAAAATAAGAATGCACACAGCATCACCAAAGTTTGATATTTTTTTTTTATGGAATTATAAAGAAAAATTGTTACTTGTAATTTGTTTCAAGAGTAGATACTTGATGATATATTGATCCCTCTGTAAGCTAAGATACCTGTTTCATATCCATCCAACGTGTGGCCTCAGCTAGCGTTGTAAACTCGACAAAGGCAAAACCGCGTGACGCACCTAAACAGCACAATACACACCAATGGCATTACCCGAACCGTATAAAAAAAAATAACGCCGACTATAAAAACTAAAATAGAAGTTATCTTAATATTTACCTGTATCTTTCTTTCTGATTAGACGGATATCTTTAGGCATTAGACCACACTGTATTATATCTTGCCGAATCTATACAAACTTATATTAAAAAATTAAACTATATTACATAATTAACATACATCATTCTCCGTTATGTGTTGTGCAAGTCCTCTGATCATAATGGTGTTATTCGGTGGTTGACTTTTATAGCCAATGATTTCGGATCCACTTGCTCCCAGGACACCCCCAGATGAACTACGTTCACTGTTAACATTACATATATTTATAATTATTATGCCTTCAATGGGTGCCATTCTCGATCTACCACATTATATCTTAAGTCGCAAACCTTCATAATCGTCATACCTATCTACACTGTCCCTATCATTGTCACGATATGACCTATCTCTATCATGTAATTTCCTTTCTTCTGATTTTCTTTCCCATCTTGATCCACTATTTGATCTTCTGTCTCGACTTCTGTGGTAGTCTCTGTGAGAATCATAGTCACGATAACGATCCCTATTTCTATATTCCCGACTTCTTGATCGACTTCTAGACCTTCTTCCATAATCACTGTCGTAATCACTTCCTCGAGGTGATCTATCATCTTGATAATCATTATTATACCTTTGATCTGTTAAAAATGGATATACAAAATACAATTATATTCACAATTAATAATTTTAAAAAATAATTCTTTTCACTTGCAGATATTTAATTTAAATATACTATAAATATTTTTTAGCATTTAGAATTTTATTTGTAATATTTTTTTAATATTATGAATTTAATTTAATATAAAATACTAAAAAATTGAGAATTTATACTATAAATATTTTTTAGCATTTAGAATTTTATTTGTAATATTTTTTTAATATTATGAATTTAATTTAATATAAAATACTAAAAAATTGAGAATTTATACTATATACTTTTTGGTACATTATAAATTAATAAGTAATGATTATTAAATAATTATTTTTATATTTCTGAATAAAAAAAATATCAATTAAAAATTATATTTATACCAAACAGAAAGCTGTAATTCGCAAATAAGTAAAAAAATGATAGAAATTCCCATTGATTATTTTATATATTTTATATTATAATGAAAGAACAGAGGCAAGTCACGTGGTATTCTTGTGAATTGCATTAATTTAAGGTTAAACCGGTATTATTGATAACTTACAGTGCGCTTGCGCTTGCGCTTGCGCACATATTTCTCGAATGCGGATTTAATAATTTTCGTCATATATAAATAAATAATTAAACTTTACTGATTGGTGAAGTTTTGCAATTATGCAAAAAAATCACTTATTATTCTTAAACGCATTTATAAATTATTTATTTGAAAGACTAATGGTCGATACATGCTCGACGTTTAACATTTATCATTTAAGATACAATAAGATTTCTGAGTAACCATTCATGTACGTTATTTAACATTTAACGATTAAGAGATGGGGAATGTTAACTTCTTAAATTAAATGTTAAATGTCTGAATGTATACTGCAAATTCGTATTCGGATTTTAGGGTCAGAATTATTTATTTTTGCAGTGTAACTAAACTAAAAGTTTTAGGTTAATTCTTAATTAAATGTCGAACACCATAAAATTAATTATGTAAGAAGATAAAAAGTAGGATTTCTGTATAACCATGTGTGCACGTCATTTAACATTTAAGAAGTGATGGCCAACTTCAACTTTTTACGTAAAATGTTAAATTTGTCAACAATGCGTATTCGGATTTTATGGTGTAGGATTGTTTATTTTTGAACAGAACTAAATGTTTTAGGTTAATTTTTAAAATGTGATGTGCATGCACCGAGTCTTAAATGTTATATGAGGTACATCTTAATTGTTAATTCTTACTTTAAGAATTAAGATGTAAGAATCTTATATGAAAATTTGTGAGCATGAATCGACCATATATATTTATATTTTTAGGGTGTCTAGATTGATTATTATCTGAAGAGCTTATAATTAAACAAATAATATCTGTAGATTAAAATTTGTTGTGATTTTTAATTTATTTTATTTATTTATTTATCTCAGATTAAATAAAATAATTAATGTTTTTATTTTTTTTTAAATATGATCAAAATTAGTATAATATTGTTCTTGTTCAAGTTACTTGTTTATATAGTCATTTTGCTCACGTGCTTTAAAAGTAAATTTCAATCACAAAATATTTGAGATTAAATTATAGATATAATATTTGACGAAAAATCTGGAGATTATTTTAGTGGTGTGATTTAACTACAGATAAATCTTAACCTTGTTTGATGAATTGCATTTTAAATTTAAATAGCGATTTAGAAACAAATAAAATACAGATTATAAATGTTGGTGAACATGGGTGTGTTTATTTAAGGTTAAAAACGATAAAGAAACAATATTTATAAACATTATGCTGATTAACACGTCGCTATTCTAAAATAAACATTGTTAATATTGGAGTTTGAACTCTAGATACGAAAATTATTTGATTAAAAATTCGCGTTTAATAAATTTGATAGTTTGAAACGTGATTCTACGTACGTAAAACATGTAAAAAAATTCCGAAGCACATAAAATTAGAATAGATTTACCATGTAATCAAAAACATTTATTTGAGACTAATGAAAAATAAAATTATTTGTACTAAAAACACACGTGTTTTGCTTTGTTACTTAGTGGTGGCAGCCATTTTTAATTTCTGGATTCGCCACCGGAAGTCTTAAAATTACATTATTTCATGTTTTTTCACATCATTTACCAATTATATATTGAAACCCTTGAAATGGTTATGTAATTTTAGTAAATATTCAGTCGTAATTTTAGTTTTAAATTTATTAAAGCTAAATTCTTAATACAAAATGGCCGCCAAATTTAAATAAATTTGAACAATTTTCAGATGTTTTTTCAGTTTGAAATGTAATGTTTTTTATTTTTAAATAATTAAAAGGTGAACTTGTGTGCCTTTTTATGTTAGTAGTGTTTTTATGAATATAAATAAATTACTTCTCACATTTATGTGATTTATATGGTGATCTACGTCCGTTATGCCTTCTATAATGTGGAGATTGTGATCTTGAACGGGTTCTGTGTCTTGATCTCGATCTAGTATTTCTATCCCCATAATCAGTTCTTCCATCTTGCGACATTAGTAAACTCATTTTTAATGAATAATCCCGATTTTTAAACATTCAAACTTAATAAAAATAATACTAATAAAAATAAATATATATAATACACGATAAGTAAAGAATTTGTTATGAAAGATTATATTATTTAACGCAACAAATCCTTTTAAAACCCAACATGGCCAATACGCACTTCCCGTACTATACACTGTCATTGAGACATTTAAAGATCACTATTAACAGCACATTTAATATTTTTTAACTTTTGACAATATGTCACAATTATTTTACGTTATTATAATACTTAATTGGTTCGTAAACCGTAAAGACGGTTTACTCAACATTTCGTCGACTGAAACTAATAAGACAATCGACTATCCAACTCGACTAACGTGAGGTTCTACGTAAATCATATCAGCAAAAACGCCATCTATTAAAAAGTAGGATTATTACTTTCGAAATATTTAAATACATTTAAACAAACGTAATTGTATTATAAAACTATCATAAATATTTAATTAAACAAAACTTGAAAGTAAATATAACAGTAATTTGTTTTTTAAGGAACTTATTTCTATAATATAAGGCAGGTTATTTAAATATTATTTTACTCTGAAGATGGCACCAAATGAAATAAAAATCAATAATGGATGTCTGCGTTCAGAAACCATTACTATGAGCGCGTTCGAGATTTACCTCAAAACGTATAATAACATTTCTCATTGCTCTCAGAATAATATCTATTACGTTTGTTATTCACAGACGAATCATTCTGAGCGGTATAACTCTATATATATTATAGTTACTCAAACAACAATACTTTGGAGAATTTTGGGATAAATGGCATCGAATTTCATTCTTAATATTGAAGGTAGTAGTAATAGTAATAGTAGTAGTAGAAGCGTAGTAGTAATGATATAAGGTATTAGTAAATGAATATGCTTATGTAGAGGGTAAAATATATTTAAACAAGGCTAATACCCTATATCATTCAAAACACTCCTACGCTTTAAAATTTATGAATGAAATTCGGCGCCATCTATTTTTGGTTGAGCTTAAACAATTATAAACAATGGTATAACTTAAAATTAATGCAATAGCAATGTGTGATTATGACGCTATTTTAAGCACAGTAAAATATCACTACATATACTTATTTATTTATTAAATACTGTTTTAATAAGTTAATTAAGTACTGTTATAATTATTTATTAATATGAAACGAATAAATTATAAAATATTGGTTATGATGTTATGAAATAAAATTAACTTTGTATATTTACTTCGGATATAAATATCTTTTTGCGACATATTTTTTGCCTTGTAAAAGAGTATAATATTTAAGTATAATTGTAATAAATTTACACATCGGTGATCGACCATAATTTCTTGGAAAAAGGTATTTGTATTTTCCTATTTACAGAAGTGGAGGAATAAAGGTGCTAGTGACGATTATTCACAGGTGGTGGCCACTTTTCATGGAAACGTTCTTGAACTAAAGTAAATATTCTGTGAACTAAAGTCCCGTTAATCACGTGACCTTTTCGTTATCCTTATGAAGTAACTAGGGGCGTTGAGACAATACAATTAACGCTAGGGATTTCTAAAAATAGCAACCTTGAAATATGACTTTACCTATTTTAATTCATATAATTTCTTAAGGGAGCTTTATTTTAATTTTAATCGGTTCAACACACACCAATACCGAATCCACATAAATAATTTGTAAACAGTACAATAATTTTTAATAAAGTCTAAAATAAAAACTCATTCTCCATCTGATTATAAATGGTTGAACTGTGTTTCTTAATTAATTGTAGTTGAATAATGAGTTGTGATGTATGTTATTTCCAAAAAATTAACAACAATAAATTACAAAAAGGTTTTACTTTATCACATTATCACGTCTTTTTATAAACAAATTAATTTTCTTTTTGTATACAGGTGTTATGGAAGTCCAGATATAAAATTTAACTACCCGCACAAATCGCGGTTCTTAACAAAATTGTTTGTTTT
>JAFFZR010025715.1:0-12186 GCA_018397195.1 Lethrus apterus | reverse complement strand
ATCATTTCTTCGCCAAAAGTTGTCCCCCATCGATCTAAAGTTTACGTGTTTCAGCGATTTTAAGAAAAAAAATTAGTTTCTTAGATATTGAGGGTGTTTCGTTTTCCCGGGGACACCCTGTATTTTTATAATTATTATTTGAGCGTAGATCGCATGTAAATAGAGCGAGTTCATTTCCATAACTTTTAAGATAATGAAAATATTTGCAAACATGTATACAGGATGTTCAAAGTTATCTGCGCACTATTGCTATCTTCGTTATTTTTGGAGCTACAGAGTCGGTTAAAATGCGACTGGCAATTGTTTTTTGAGTATGCCATTGTAATCAGTAGAAAAAACTACACATTTTTGATGTATTGACCAACACTTAGCTTCTCTAATAACGAAGTTACCCCATGTGCGGTGACCTGTATTAATGTCGTCGTAGCTCTTTTGTTTTTCATTTCTGGGTTATAGTAGTATAAGAAGATTTTGTGCAAAATTTCATTTTCTACCGACTGTTACATAAATATACAGGGTGTTCCATTTAAAAAATCTAATTATCTGAGTTGGCTCTGACATGTGATGCGCAATTGTTTTTTTGTGTGGACCGTTGTAATCAGCGGAAAAATCACTGCATCTTTGCTAATTTAACCGACTCTGTAGCTCCAAAAATAACTAAAATTGCAATAGTGCGCAGATAACTTTGAACACCCTGTATATTTAAATCTTCTAACTTTTAAACATTAAATCACACGTCTTTTCCATCACTTTTTCAATGATAATGTTCATAATTTGTAATTGTGTTAGCACCACTGTAATAGTAACAGGTAACGCCAAATTACCCGTTCTCCAGGCTTGTTGTGGGGGTAATTTTTCTATTGCTATCTCGTTTCCACAACTGTCTCGTATATCTTCCACTTGCATTACACTCGCACAAACTGGTTTCGTAAATTTAAAAATGTACATAGTGAAAAGCAAAATTGTCTTGCTTATGTTTCTGGTTTGGGGAAAAAAAATTTTTCTATGCTTGTTATCCGAACTTTTAACGTAGAAATTTTTGAACAAAATTATTTCTTATCGTACATCCTCGACGAGGTCAGTTTGGTAATTATTCGATCTTTTGTACATGTTTATTTGGTTAGAAATTAAACAGACGAATTGTACATATAGATCTTGTTTTGAATGCGATAAAAGTTTTCGATAACCGAAATCGACGAACGTAGCGTCGATATTATCGAACAGTCGGCAGAAATCGACTTTATGAACGATTTGATAGAATATGGTGATCAGATCAGCAACGGAGCTGTGATCCTAGTTATTTGACCGTAATTAAGCTCGGCTGGTGACCCGGCTGGTCGTCGTCGTCGTCGTGACGTCAAAGTATTCAATGATTTGCGAGCCGCAGGTACTCAATGCCTTCATCTGTCTGGACCCCGCCCACTGACCAATGGGCGATCCGGCTACGGCGGAAGATGGCCAGGTCCGCAGAGTGGGGCCATCAGTTAGTGCTTTACCTATGACAAGTGCAAGTACTTACCTGCTGCATCGAGTGCGGAAGATCCGAGTGCATGTGTGTGACACGGGATGAGTGCGAAGAGGAGATGAGGTTTTGCGCCGTTGGAGCGCTCTTTTTGGCCCTCGTGCTGGGCATAGAGGGTTGTGGTCCCGGACGAGGAAACGGAAGACGCGTCGGTCCCAGAAAACTTACCGCTCTCGTCTTCAAACAACACGTGCCGAACGAATCGGAAAATAATCTTTCCGCTAGCGGACAGACAGAAGGACGGATCGACAGAAACGACTCGCGATTTAGAGACCTGGTGCCGAATTACAACAGGGACATTATATTTAAGGATGAAGAAGGTACCGGTGTCGATCGACTCATGACACAGGTGAGAAAAATTGCGCGAAATTTACGTTCATCTGATATGTAAGAAACTTAATACGCCCCTGACTTTGTAACCACTTGTTGAATTAACACGTTACGTTACATAGACAAAGTCTAGAATAAATAACGTAAGTTTCTAGATATAATAAATATGGATTTATTATGAAAATTTTTGACCAAAAATTAATTTATTAATAATTAATTAATTAATTTAAATCACTATAAAGTATGGGGAATTCGTATATCTCGTTTTAAATTTTCTTTTATAATTTTAAATGAAAAATTCGATTTTAAATTTTCATCTAGAAATTATTCGACAAGCAGTTTTTCAAGCAAATTGTGAAAATCGGAGGTGTACATTTCCCCACGTTGAAATAAAATAACGAATGCCCAAATTTCGAATTTTTAAAAAGTGTCACGATTATTAAAAATATGCATCTGCATTTGAGATTTATATTTTATCGGCATTAGAAGTTATTTTCCAAACATTATTTGGTTGTACGTATTTATTTTTCTGTGAAATAATAATTGTTTATTTACATTTTATTGTTATTTTTGACCAGAGTATTTTTTTGATTCATATTTGAGAGAATTATCGATTTCGGTGGCCATTTTGAATGGAATTTCTTACAAAAAAAAAATACAAACAATGCACATTTTAAATCGTAAAATTTTATTTAATTGGCCAGAGTTATTTTTATTGGTTAAATTTATGGCACACATGACTTTTAAAATTTATGCTTTAAAAAAAAAATGATGACTGTATAAAAGTCGTCGTGAGAAATATTAATATACACATAGTGATGTTTGTTTTGAAATCTTAGTAAACCTGTCCATGGCACCAGACAAAAGATAAATCGAATATGTACACTACGCGATATTAAAATATTAGAACTAGTAGTTGGAATACGACAATGTACACAAATGCAAATTTTGCAATAGTTACACTGTGACTAACAATCGATCGTAAATTCACCGTTTATTTTTTTCTGTACTTTATTAATGCGAATAGAATGTTATCTTATCGCACGTACGTTTAATCGAATACCGAAATTCTATATTTAAAATTTCAGGTATGCGATTTCTCGAAATAAAGAAAAATGTAAATATTTCTGTCCCAGTTAAATTTCTACGTTTTCGAATTGAAGATTACGAAAAAGCTGTTTTTAGACGATTTTCAAATATTTATCTTACTTAGTCATAGATTTACGCATTTTTTTAAAATTTATACTCATCGATAAAAACAAAATAATTCAAACTGTAAACGTCTTTTGTTTATGAAACAATACAAAATAAATAAATTTTTATGACACAGTAATTTTTCAAAATTATTTATTTTTAAAACAATCCCGCTGTTTTAATTTTCTTTTCATCTTCTTTCTATTTATTTATCTATTTATAATGTGATGATTTTCAAACCACAGGGTGAAAGGAAATTTTCCTATAAAAAGTTTTTATATTTTTGGTTCCACATTTTAGTATTTTTTTTTTTTTTTTAATTTTTAAATTATATATAAATCGTAGGCTTCAACGACATTTGATTGAATTATCTTCCGCGTCCTTTTACTTACTGACTTTTCATTTAAATTCCTAAGAAACGCCGCCACCAATGGTGATGATGCCCCTTATGATAGACTACGAAATTCGTAACTTCATTCACTCTGAAAACAAAATATATATTTATTATAATTTATAATATTTTGTTAATCAATAATTTTTTTTTTATTAAAATAATTAAAATTCATGTGCGAATATTTTTTAAAGAAAATGTTCTTAAATAAAAAAGTAAGTACAGTTTTAAATCAATTTTAAAATTTTAACAATTGATTAAATTAATGCAAGAAGACTGTGAAAAATTCTATCATTTTTTTAATTAAAATTAAATTGAACGAATAAAATAATCCATTTTCGTATGCTTGAAATTTAATTGTAGCAAAATTGCAAAAAAAATGCACTAATTTAAATAAAAATGTTAAAACATCATAATCCGAGCCATCAGGAAAGAAACCTTAAAAAATCTGGAACGAAATGAAACAACACCCGTGGGAACCCGTCGTGGCGGATCTCTCCTCTAAAACCGAATAAATTACATTTCTAGAACAAATCGCTTTTTCGATACGTAATTGTAAGTATTTCCTAAAACGACATTTTCAAACACAATCCTTATGACGTGGAATCAAAGTAAACATTTTTGAGAACGAGAAACCTTTCAGTATCTAAATCGAAAACCGGATTTACCATCTACTTAAAATTTATTCGTCGGCGTGCGTATAAACAGAAGCAATAAAAGAGGTGTTGGGATGACAGAATCGAGGTGGAAACATAATAAAACGATCTGTAGATGTGTCGAAGCGCAAATACGGCCCTAACGATAAGATTGCGCACGGAGCGTAAAACCATCTTTATCGGAGCGCCACTTCTAAATATATTTAAATTTTAAATTTATTTATTTATTTTTTTACAGAAAGACGAGTTTTTGATAACTCACGCACAGGCATTATTGTGGTAACACTTGGACGTGTTTGATAGGAAACACTCAAATATTTAAAAAAATAAACATCTTTTAATAATAGTCTGTCGATAAACATTCCACTCAACGAATTCAATTTACGGTTCAAGTAGATATTTAATATTTTTATAGAAATTATTGATAAAATCTTCAATGCAGAATGATTCTCTCAAAGGTTGCTTGTTGTGAAAAAGTCTACATTTACATAAAAGATATACTTTTATGTAAATTTAGACTTTTTTATTTTCCCTTTTAATTTTTGGGTTACCTTATCATAGATCGAGCTGTTTTAGATTTTAGGTCTACAAAAAGCAGCAAATAAAAAAGATTTAAAAATTTAAACTTAATAATAATTAGAATGGAAAAAATATACGAATTCGTAAAGACGAATTTAAAAATCAGCAAACTGTAAAGAATCTAAATTATATCAACAACTGCAAAAATTCAAAAAAGACAAAATAAAAACAAGCACATGAAAGAATCAAAAACAAACAAGTACTGAAAAAAATCAAAAATTAACACAAAACAAATTCAAGAATCCCAAACACTGAAAATGTTTGAAGAACCAGCAAATACTGAAAAAAGAAATAATCGGCAAATAAAAAATATTATAATCAACAATTTTTTACGGAATCAGCAATTACTGAAACAGTTTTAAAAATCAATTAACATTGAAAGCAATCAAGGAAAAGCAAAATTGGCCCATCTTAGAGGCCTAAATTACTGAAACAGTTTTAAAAATCAATTAACATTGAAAGCAATCAAGGAAAAGCAAAATTGGCCCATCTTAGAGGCCTAAATGCTAGTGTGGCCTTGGGACCAAACACCCTCAAGGAAATGTAAATTTTCTATAGCGCAGTCAACTCTCGATTATATTGGTTTTAATTTACATGATGAGCTAATTTTTAAATGAATCAATCATTAAACCAAAAAACAACCAATCCAATTCAACCTAATACAATCAACCTTAACCCAACAAAATTAGATAAACCATTCTCACCAAAAAGAATCGAACCCAAGCCAATTTAACCTAAAAATCAACCCTAACCCGACAAAATTATCAACCGTTTGTTAGGTTGGATTAAGACCATAGAAGGGAGTGAATTATGTCTCGACTTATTCGAATTCAATCAACGGAACTCAAGACAACTTAATTGGCGTGAATTAATTTGCTTTGCGTTGATTTTATTCTGTCGAGATTGATTGGATTTTGTTGGTTTTGATTTGATGATTGGAACTAAAATTCTCACCTAATCGAGCCCAAGCAAACCCAACAAAGTCTAATCCAATCCAACGTAATACCAACACAATTGAAAAACATTGGGTTGGATTGAGATCTATGACACATAGTTCAAAAAGTCTGTCTGGGTATTCAAAAAAAATATGGGCGAAAGGTAGATGGGAACAAAAAATGAAAGGCTAAAGCTGCTCGTGGATGAAAAATTGTAAAAAGAATTTCAATGAAAAAGAGGATGGGAGACAATGTGGAAAGTTATCCCAGTTTAACGATCGATCGATGGAAGAACTGGAAAGTTACACAGGAATTTCGGTAAAAATAATATTTCTTGGCGAACAGGATAAATAAAAGGACGTGAATGTCAAAATAAATATATAGATAAAAATATGTTAATGTTTAAGCCCGAAACTCCGTTAATGTTAGCATTACCTAATGTCAGCATTCTCTCCCCCTCAGTCAAGTTAAGTTCTTTGAAATTGGGACAAGTGGTGAGAAGGAATTAATGGAAAACAGAAAAACAAAACTTCACTCATAAACTCATAAAAATGTGACTGATTTTTTTTATTTTTCTCGTGTGAATTATACAGCGTTTTGCGACCACAAGTTTTCCGAATCAAGACGTATAATTTATTTAATAATACAGACACATTAACGTAAATGCGTGTCCCAATATTCCATAAAGTATGAGAAGCTCCGGCGATCGCGTCGATTGTTATTTCGCCTTTGTTTATATACAAATAAAATATCTTCTAGTCGTGTTATTTATATCTGCGTTAATTCCATCTACCAACAAACGAACACGGTAAATATTATGCGACAACAAACATCGTGTTTATGTGATTATTTGCAAAACCATTCACGGCTGTGTAACGCAAAGTCGGCGAAATTATCGTACGAAAGTTAATTTTGAATTTAGAGAACTGTTACTCCGCCGGACGAACGGTGTCGGTACGCCAATTAAAATCGTTACGTATCGATTTACCGCGCTCAATATCAATAGTCATTAAATACGGGCGATAAAATTACAAAAAAATCTCCCCCCCCCCCTCCATGTACGAGAATGTGTTACATATTATGTATGTGCGTAATGCATCGGCGTTCACTGACCTATCCAATAAAAAAAATTATTTGCTGTTATGACACTGATATAATTTTATTTATTTTGCCGTGTTGTGTCTATATTTTTGCTTATTTTGCTTATCGACAACGCTTTTTTTTGTGTATGCCGCTCGTCTGTAACGACCGCTTGAACTCGGTTATAATAATAAAATTTTTATAAATGATGCCGATAAGAGAGCTTTAATCATTCACATCCGTTACAAGAAATTTTATTATCGATTAAGTTCGGAGTATCAACAAAACTACGAGATCCGTTAACTTGAGAACACGAATGATGAAATGAGAAAAGATTTGAAGAAAAAGAATCCAATTTGAAAGGAAGGACCCGTAAAAATCCAAAGCCACTACGTTTTATCCAGGCAGGATTCATTTATAAAAAGCTATATCATCTCCGGTTCTTATCCTCACAATTTCTTCTTATCCTCATAATTTGTCTCGTCATCATTTCGTTCTGTTCATCATTTGCAACATGTTCTTGTTTCGACTTGAAAAAAATCAAACAAACAATCAAAAATATGCTTTTAGTGGGTGATGGATAACATCGACCCATGTATCGAATATCGAGGACGAAAATTATAGTGGAAGAATCCCCTCAAACTTGAATTCTTGTCACGAAGTCGAATTTCATCGGAAAAAAACAAAAACTCGCCGTTCCGAAATTCCAACATCCATTCCGGTATTACGAATGCGGTTGGTTTACATCAAACCCCTTAAAAAAAGGGAACCGCGTCCGCCCGAACTACATTATACCTGAATAAATCGACGCGTTCGGTTTGAAATTTACTCCGACGTAATTTAATATTAATTCGATTAATTTTTAAACGCGTATTATTTCTGATCAAACAAACGGTTTCGTCGAGGATCTTAAGAAGTCCTCGACGTCCGAAGCGATGCGCCCAGTCACGTTATAAATAAATGCTATTCCATCGGACTGTGTGTGTTTAGTTTCGTTCGAAAGTGACAACGGGAACAAAATGATTAGGGTTGGGTTGAATAGGTTAATGTTTGTGTTTGTACGTGTTCAAGTGCGTATACGGTGAAATTCCTCGAAATTTGTTGTTGCGAAAAGTTGAAAAGATTTGTGTTAAATAATTGTTGTTGTCCAATGCAAAAAAAAAACGATTTTATACAATGGTTTTTTCGAAGTTTCAGAAAGTTTTTTAACATTTGGAAAATCCTCTGGCATTGGAAGATTTTTTAAACAAGTGGCGTTAAACACGCGCCCCCAACGACTTTATAATACGGCCTGCAGCCCATGAAAATTTAAAATAATAAAATAGAATTTAAAAAAGTAATTTTTTCTTTTTTCTAAAACATGGCATAAGTTATTCAATTTTTTGAATTTCAATTATGGAGCGAACCCAACCCACATGCCCACATATCTGCTTTTTGCATTTTGAATTTCAGTCACTGAGCGAGCCCAACCCGTACGAAATTAAGTTTTAAAAAAATTGTCTCTTTTGAATTTTGAATTTCAATTACCGAACGAACCCAACTTATTATGCGGCTCGTAGACTCTCTAAAACTGTATTTGTGGATCATGTTTAAATATGAGTTTTCTGGTTTAAACCATCTTCTGTCTATTACAGGAAACGAAAGTGCTGAAGATTTTTCCCATCAATGTGTCCCAAGTTACATAACCGGACTATTTTTTCATATTTGAAAATCTTCAATTTCTGTTGTCAAATGACAAAATTTAGATTGGTTTGAGTCGCTGCCAAAAATATATTTCAAATTTCTGAAAATTTCGAATTCTTCTGGAAATGGATTCCTTTTTTTAAATTAAGGAAGATAAATGATATTTAGAAGAATTGAACTGGATTGAATTAAATTGGGTTGGGGTTGATCTTATCGTTTATCTTTTGTTTCAAAATTGTGGCAAATTTCAGCCTTCCCACTTCCAATCCAACCCAAGCTAACCGAATTAAACAAATCAATATTTTCAAAAATTTATTTCTTAATATTATTAATTTTTTACGTTTTTTAAATTAAGGGAGATAAATAATATTTAGAAGAATTGAATTGGATTGAATTAAATTGGGTTGGGGTTGATCTTATCGTTTATCTTTTGTTTCAAAATTGTGGCAAATTTCAGCCTTCCCAATCCCAATCCAACCCAAGCTAACCGAATTAAATAAATCAATATTTTCAAAAATTTATTTCTTAATATTATTAATTTTTACGTTATTTTGTATATTATTTTTATTATTATTTATTTTGTATATGAGCTTATAGATTATAAAACTTTCGCTCTTATTTATATAATAATTATACATATAATGATAATAAAATAATAATAAAAAATAAATAATTAAAATTGTTCAATCCCATTATTTGCTGTTGAGTGAAAGTAATGTAAGTTGAAAGATAAACATTAGGTTGGTATTAATGTGGAAATTATTAGCTTGAAATTTTTCACATTCATTTGTTGGACTCAAAATAATAAAAAAGAATCATTATTTGGAAACTTATAATTTCTGTTATGAAATTAAGTTGAGTAAAGTTTAAAGGAATAAGTTGGACTTAATTTGAAAAACTTGGATATGGATTGGCTTAGCTGTCGACGTTGGAGACTTAATGCTAATTCTCTTAATACGAATGTGTTGTTTGAGAAAAAAATAATATATTTTGAAACATTACGTTATAAAAATGAACGATATTTTTTTTTAAATACGGTTGGGTTGGGCCGTTCTTTTGGGTGAATTTTTAGAGTTTAAATCAAAAATACTCTCTAATTGTTTTGGCTATACATTTCAAATATGGACGATAAAAATTGATTTTGAAAATAAATTCCATGTTGAAATTTGTTATTGAACTCGTTGCGCATCTATAATTATAAAAAAAATGTAACATATTTTTGTTTTCTCCAACATACCTAAATATTTTGTATCGTAACTGGTACCATAAATCTACACATTACACAATTATTAATATGTGTTTGTTAAGCATAATAAATTCCGACAGAAACGAATAAATCTTCGATGTAAAGCCGTAGGCATTACGACTACCATAAATACAATTGTGTTTGATTCGGAATCAATTCAATTTCATGTGTGTCGATATATTCGCCCATGTTCATTACGAATTGTCGTCGTTCGTTAAACGCAACGTGTAAATCGCACGTCGATCTTGACCGGTTTTCGCACGTCGACTTTAAATCAAATTAATTTAAATGAAAGGAGATATCGTCGATTTAACGTCGCTATTATGTGCAATTAGGGTTTTTCGATTTGTCCGACGTTATTTTATTCGACGATCGTTGAAAAAGTCAATTACAATCGATTAGGATACTTGAACGTATCTGGTGAATATGAATTTTTAAGGTCAAATTACGTCTAATTGTGTAAAAAAATCACATTTGTGTAAATGTGATTCAATGAAACGATAGTCGATAGTTGGTCATGGAATGCCGACTTAGCTTAAGAGTACTTGGGGCGCGTGCTGTTCCCCAGTTATTGTCAAGGTTGACAAAAGACTGCAAAACATAGAAATGAATGGAATTACTAGAATATGTAAGACTGTTCGGAACGAAGATCTCAGCAGGTGCTGGTAGTCGTTGCTCGTTTGTAACATATAATATATGAACTCACTACTTCATCTCATTGTGTTTGAAGTTATTACAATTTAAATGTAAAAAACACACATCATCTATTTTTCTTTGGAAATTCTTCAACGAATCAAATTACGAGCGTTTTTGTTTTAAAATGGATATTCGGCACGTAATCCTCGCAACAAATAAAATGTTAATTTATGTTCATTGAATAGAAATTATATGCCACCGAGCCGAGTCTGAGAAAATTAAATGCATAAATTGTTACGGTAATTTAATACGATTTAATTTATGCCAACGTTATATATCTTAATATACGTGTACGAACATAGTTAGAAATTTGCTTTGTTCGTCTTATCGAATGTTTATCTTATAAACGTATATTGTTTTCTTTGGCCTATTAATTCCATTAATAAATTACGAAAAATTAAATTTTATGTGGAAATGGCTGGTTACAAAAAAATCTTTTAAAGTGTCGTTGAATTATTGAAAAATACATTATAATCATTGCAAAAGGTTTTTGCTTAATTCTGCTTTTTCTATTATTATTATTAATAATAAAATTAATAATAAAAATTACTAGGAGCTCTATTTTTATCGTTGATTTCTTATTTTTTTTTTTTTTTTTTGAAAACGATTAAAAGACGAGAAGACAAGAGAAGGAGTTGAAAATAATGTACTTTAGTTGAATACAACACAGGAATACAGGTGTCCCCGGTAAAACGAAACAGCCTCAATATCTAAGAATCTAATTTTTTTTCTTAAAATCGCTGAAACACGTAAAATTTAGATCGGTGGGGGACAACTTTTGGCGAAGAAATGATCGCCATATCTTCAACCCCCTAGCCGCAGTGGTGCCAACCCTAAAATTCTTAAATTACATTAAGGGTTGAGTGATACCTCATTTAAAAGCTTACGTCATTTGCATTTCAACGGTGTATCAATTTTTGAAATCCATCTATTTTTTTCGAGAAATTAGCTATTCAAGATACCTAAGGTACAAAACAGAAATGACAATTTAGTTAGAAAAACAGGCAAGATTTATTTGAGAAGTTGTTGGAAATGGCCTCCCGCCAACTTCCATACAATTATACAAACGTTGCTTAAACCTACGACGTCTTTAGAAAATTTACGCTCTACAATTATACAGTGACCGGCAGAAATGTTGCGACATATGGGAAATTTTTTTATTATTGAAATATGGTAAAATTCGTTTTGGGGGATAGGTTGTGCATGTCCACAAACCCAAAAATTCGTTTTGACTCATGTCACGTGACCACTAATATGGCGGGTAATTGAAAAAATATGCTACTAATTTGTAAAAAGTGAGGTTAGATGACATGATATGGCAAAAAGTTATTTGAAAAAGTTGCTTAGAATTCAATTCTGATGCTATGTACAAATTTTTGTAAATATATTAATAAAAAAATTAAAAACCACAATTTTGTCAATTTTTTTAAAATTAAATTTCATACTCCTTTTTTTTGGGTTTTAGCAGCTCAACAGAAGTAAGCTCTCTGAATTTGGTTGATAATCAAACAATTTGTCCGTTCTTGCATAACTAACAGAGTTAAAATTAAAAATTAGGTTTTCAGTATGAGAGTTGCTGTTGCAAGGGACTGTATAAAGTATTAATAAATAAATTTTAAATTATTTGTATGCTTAAGAAGCATCTGTATTCTTATTTGCGCCTGTCTATTACTTATTATTTATTAAAATTTATTTATTACTACTTTATACAGTCCCTTGCAACAGCAACTATCATACTGAAAACCTAATTTTTACTTTTAACTCTGTTAGTTATGCAAGAATCGACAAAATTGTATTATTGTATTATTGTATTATTGTATTACCACATTCAGACAGTTTACTTCTGTTGAGCTGCTAAAACCCAAAAAAAAGGA